>JAJOZX010003395.1:0-97500 GCA_023014485.1 Bathynomus jamesi | reverse complement strand
GAATTAATTTTATATTTTTAATTAAAATATTTTAACTTTATTTGCTGTGTCATGTTTCCATTTTAGATTAAACTTAAAAAAAAATATTACTCATAATTTTTTGTTCCAATATACATGTAATATGAGGAAAATTAATTGATTCATATATATTATACATAGAGAGAGAGAGAGAGAGAGAGAGATTGTTTTGTACCATATATATATATATATGTAAAGTCGACGCGGAAAGGCACATAGGTGTGTGCTAAATTTGGATCTCGTATTCAGTTTCTTCGAAAGGGAGGGTAGGGGGGGAAAAGGTGGAAAGGGTTGTTGGGGGGGATTTGAAGAAGTGTAAACAGGGAAACAGTGAAATTAATCTCCCGTAATTCTGTCAAAATTTTTTATTATTACATTTTCATTGAAAAAAACCACTTCTTGTCAAGAGAATTTGCGTCACTCTTATTTCTAAAGGTTTTTTTTTTATGCTTTCATACAAGCAAAAGCTATTATGGTTCGCTTGTGGGTTTTCTTCTTTTTTGTTTTTCTTTGAGTAAAAAAATTGTCTGGTGTTAGCCAGAAGAAAATCATTTAAATGAGGCTGGTAGCTAATTTGGACGACTGAAAGGGCGCGGCGAACAGGTGAAGAAGAAGGTCTTTTAGAAATACCCAAAAGAAACTTTTGACCGGTGAACCAAATTTTTCAAAATCGTCGAAAAATTTCTTCTCAAATGATAAATTTGGCGACAAAAATACTTGGACCTGCATTTATGGAGATATCTAAATATATAATGATTTACAGCATCTTCTAATCTAACGCTAACCTAGCGTAACTTAACCTAACCGAGCATAACCTAACTTACAGTAGCTATATTGAATCTATACAGGAGGTTGACAAAAAGTAAATAGACACCACCGGTGATTGACCTCAAGAACAAATGGCAAAGCTCCTCGACGGAATGCCAGAACGTGTGTGACCTTTACATAATACAAAGGGGAAAGCAACACGATGGCAAAGTTTATCAATGGAATGCCAGAACGTGTGTCACCTTTACATAATACAAAGGAGAACGCAACACGATTCTAAATATATTAATTCAGTAAATCTGCTATTATTTATTGACTTTTATTATCAAATAAAAAACTATGAAGAAAAAAAAACCCGGTGTCTATTTACTTTTGCGAACCTTTTGTACATTTTCCAAAGCAAATATTCGAAATTTGCAAGAGAGAACAAACTCCAGTAAAATATTTTTCTACACCATTTCCGGAAAAAAAACCCAAATCTATCTTTTATTTTCTCGTTTAAAGTGTAATATATCTTTGAAAGCTAATGATCTATCTGTTGAAACACACTATAATTCTTTATTTTTATTTCGGCATGAGAGCTATGTGCATAGATCGCTTCGCAACGCGTTGAATGATCGATTAGTTACATTTCAATAACGGCCCAGTCGTAAGTAACAGCTCAACGCGCGTATTACAAAGTGATTTATAAACAGAGATTACTCGCGGGAAAGAGAAATGAATATTTTTGCACACGGATCACCCTGTCTTTCCAACAGTCCAGTATAACCAACCCTTCTTGCTTTCCAACAGTCCAGTATAACCAACCCTTCTTTCTTTCCAACAGTCCAGTATAACCAACCCTTCTTGCTTTCCAACAGTCCAGTATAACCAACCCTTCTTTCTTTCCAACAGTCCAGTATAACCAACCCTTCTTTCTTTCCAACAGTCCAGTATAACCAACCCTTCTTTCTTTCCAACAGTCCAGTGTAACCAACCCTTCTTTATTTCCAACAGTCCAGTATAACCAACCCTTCTTTCTTTCCAACAGTCCAGTATAACCAACCCTCCTTTTGTTTAATTTCTTTGTTCGTTCATAATTATGCTTCGAATACAAAGAGGGAGTATACCCCAAAATTATGAGCTGGTCAAAATTCTTTGACACACGTTTTACAAAACTTGGCGGAGTAATTTAACTTAACTTAACTTAACTTAACCTAACCTAACCTAACCACCAGAGTGTGTCAGAGATTTTAATCTTTTTAACATGTTAATAAGTTGTCGTACAGTACATCTCACAAGGACACCATTTCTTTCTCTCTCTCTCTCTCTCTCTCTCTCTCTCTCTCTCTATATATATATATATATATATATATATATATATGTTTAGTACTGTAATTAGTTACTAAATCAACAAAATTTAACACAGAATTAAATTTTTGTGAGATATGGTTGGTATGTAAATTCTATTTGGTTTACAGTTTCCAAAAATTACTCTAAGAAAAAGTACAGTTTTCATGAAAGAAAATGTAATTTGGGTATACATTTTAGATTTAGTGGCATGTTACGTGAAGTGGAGGTACTACCCTCCACATACCCTCCCATTCTATTATGCCCGAAATACAGTAAATATTCATATCCTAAAATTCATACTCTTTAAATACACTCTCACGTATATATATATATATATATACACACACACACACACACACACACACCTTGGTTTTGCTTCCTCCAGAATTGTTCATTCTGACGAAGGTCAAGTTTGTCACTTCACCTTAGACCTACAGTTGAACGTGGGATCCGAACCACGACCCACCAGCAGCCGAGCTGGCTACCTAGAGTACTCATTTATCTACCAACCAATTTTCTTTTTTTATCGTGTAGAAGGATGAACAGCTGAGATTTTGCTGCGTGCCGCCTGCCGTCACTGGGTCTCGATCCCGGGACCGATAGATTCGTAGTCAGCGACGCTAACCACTACACCACTAACCACTATATATACAGTATATATATATATATATACATTCAACTGCAAAGAACACGCAGTATAAATAACGTAAAGAACGACGCTTGTATAGGAGATATTCCGCGCAAGACGGCAATCGGAAGATCCCGGGTTCGATTCCCAGGTGGTTACCTCATTTTTTCATTTGTTCCGTTTTCTCTCTCTCGTCTTGCGCGGAATATCTCCTATACAAGCGTCGTTCTTTACGTTATTTATACTGCGTGTTCTTTGCAGTTGAATGTATATAATGTTACGGCATGCGGGAGGTGCCCCCTTGGGGCATTGGTTTCTGCGAGTATGTAGAAGAATTACGGCATTTGGAAGAGTGAGGTCCATGGTGTAATGGTATCGCGTCTGACCGGCAATCGGAAGATCCCGGGTTCGATTCCCAGGTGGTTACCTCATTTTTTCATTTGTTCCGTTTTGTCTCTCTCGTCTTGCGCGGAATATCTCCTATACAAGCGTCGTTCTTTACGATATATATATATTATATATATAGTGGTTAGTGGTGTAGTGTGTATATATACACACACACTATAACGTTACGTTAAATTCAAAATTCATTAATTTTGTAAAATTATATAAATTTTTATTTCGATTCATTTATTGGAATAATTGAATAAATTTGTATGAAAAATAAATTAACGCAATTAATGGTGAACACCTATTATCTTTATGGAAATTAAATATATATATATATATATATATATATATATATATTTTTTTTTTTTAATCTGAAATTCAATGCGCGGTTTCAATTATCTTAATGGAAAATTTAATTATTGATGGATTCTTATAAGCTTTTTTTTAGACTACTGAATGAAGAGTGTTGTATATATATATATATATATATATATATATATATATACTGTATATATGTATATGTATATATAGAATGATAATATATCTCTGTCTGTCTGTTCTATGTTCGTTTATATACGTGTTGGATGGATGGATGGATATATACAGGGTGTTTTAGGAGGAAAGGTCAATACTTCGGGAGGTGATAGTATCGGTCATTGTGAGAAAAAAAGTTCATATGAACATGTGTCTAATTCTGAATGGTTACGGAGATAGAGCTGTTTCAATCTGATGCGCGCGCAGCTCTTCCTCCCCCCGCGGTGGTCCCATTCAATGGCCACCAACGTCTCCAGACCTCTCTCCGTTAGATTATTGTTTGTGGGGGTGGATGAAAAGTCAAGTTTACAAAAGAAAGGTGGATACACCTCAATGCAAAGTGCATTGAGGTTGACGGTGGGATTTTCGAAAACGTATTGTAAACTGTAACAAATTTGTCATTTCTGTATCTGATACCATTCAAAATGCCAATGTTTAAACATTAAATGTTAGAAGCAGTAATTGGTTTCTCTTTCTTGATTACCATTAACAATGCTTTTGTATTTGTAGATTCAAACAGCTCTATCTCCGTAACCATTCAGAATTAGACATATGTTCATATGAACTTTTTTTCTCACAATGACCGATACTATCACCTCCCAAAGTATTGACCTTTCCTCCTGAAACACCCTGTATAGAATGATGATATGTCTGTCTGTCTGTTCTATGATCGTTTATGTACGCCTAAACGGCTTTGGTATAATTTGTATGAAATTTAGTACACACATTAAGGGAGAATCAGGGAAAGTTTTAGTAACACACCCGCCCCCTCCAGTTCCATCCGCCCCCCCCCCTCCCCACCAGGTTGTGTTTCGGAGGGCTTTTGGCTGCGCAAGGCGCAACGGGCGCTTTATTACATATACACTATATATACAGTATATGTTAAACACAGACCGTGCATGGAACAAGGAACTCTTCTAGGAAATTACATCCACTACAGTTCGAATAAGTAATGATAAATGACAAATACTATAGTTTTTCTTTTTCATGATGGAAAGCCCAACGTGGGCACCGGGTTACTTTGCGAGTAACCCGGTGCCTACGTAGGGCTTTCCATCATGAAAAAGAAAAACTATAGTATTTGTCATTTATCACTTATTCGAACTGTAGTGGATGTAATTTCCAAGAAGAGTTCCTTGTTCCATGCACGGTCTGTGTTTAACATATAAGTGTCTCAGGGGACCATTCTGAGTTGTTTTGTATATATAGTATATATATATATTAGGGTGTCACTTACTTTTCAACTTTTAAGTTTTCGTGTTCTGACCCCATCAAGGTATGCCATATGATGTAAAAACACTGTGTACAAAGTTTTATTGAGATATTTTAATATTTAGAGGTCGCTCAACGGCTTCGAAGTATTAAATACGAGATTCTCAGAAAGTGTGAATATAAACAATTTCCAAATGTATTTAAACAATTTATTATGTTCCTACATTAGCAGGAAGTGCGCAAGACATTATCGTAATATTAAGATAAAGTACATTAATATCAGACAGTAGCGTAATTATTATGATTAATCATTATTTCCACTCAAGGTATGCTTTTGTCCCCATGTCCAATGCTTGCGATGGTCTTCAACAAACTGGAGAAGAAACTGGATTTGTTCTTCATCTTTGGTTAGGTATCCAGAAAAATCCTGGATGAGAGCAACTCCACGTTCAGCGAAGTCATTTGTTAGAGTTAGAATTTTTACAGTCTCTTTCGCAGTCTGGTAATGGGTATCCTCTTCCCATTGCTCAGCAGTTTTCTCCAAGAATTCATCTGGAAGGTTGAGCTTCGTGAACAATGATTTTGTGTTTTTTTTTACAAAGTTTTCCAAGCTTTTTCCTTTCACAGTATCCAGGTCAACAACCACACGTTTTGGAGGGTTCTCTTGTCCATCAACACTAGTCATATGCGATTTTTGATGTCAGGGAGGACTAAAAGACTAAAATAACACACACTAATGCAAACACATCCTACCATTAAGGCGACTGAAATGATACTTGGGTGAGGCATAGAAAGGAAGCGTATTTCAATTTAGGAAAAGTAATGACGCGTCATCAAAGATTTAATGGCGTCGAGCGACCTCTAAATATTAATATTTTCTCATGAAACTTCATAATCAGCTATTTTACATGCAATGCCACATTTCTAGAGGGTCAGACCGAAACTTCTTGATGATTCAATTTTTACCATACAAATAAGTGACACCGTAATATATATACACATTACAGTCAAAGTGTGTAACCAGTCATTTCGCGTAATGGCTGAAACTTTTAGTCATTTTGCGAAATGGCTGTTTCACTTGGTCATTTCGCGAAATGACTAAAATCTTCAGCCATTACGCGAAATGGCTGAAATTCCACCATGGTCATTTCGTACAAGATCATTTGCCCGGTTAGGGCATACAGCCGGTTAGGTCAACTGTATGCCCTTGACAATTGGTTAGGTTAAGTTGTGTTATTTTCGTTAGTTTTAATTTGAATTTTCTATACAGAGGTTTTCAAATACTAACCGGGCCTTCATTGTTACTCCGATGTCCGCCATTGAAGGCCCGGTTAGGTCAACTGTATGCACTTGACAATTGGTTAGGTTAAGTCGTGTTATTTTCGTTAGTTTTAACGAAAATAACACGACTTAACCTAACCAATTGTCAAGGGTATAGAGTTGACCTAACCGGGCCTTCAATGGCGGACATCGGAATAACATTGAAGGCCCGGTTAGTATTTGAAAACTTCCATATTGAAAATTCAAATTCAAATGTGTATTTGAAGAGTGTTTCTCACTTATTTGAACAGACCTGTGGATGTATGTATGTTTTAGCAGATTTAGTTAGTTAAATAAAGGTTTCCAATTTTATTATGATGTTTGTTATTTCTATGAATTCATGACAAAAGTAATTTTAGCCATTTCATGAAATGACCAAGGTGGAATTTCAGCCATTTCGCGTAATGGTTGAAGATTTTAGTCATTTCGCGAAATGACCAAGTGAAACAGCCATTTCGCGAAATGACTAAGAGTTTCAGCCATTGCGCGAAATGGCTGGTTACACACTTTGACTGTAACATATATATATATATATATATATATATATATTATATATATATATTATAATATATATATATACACACAGGGTGCTTCAATACTTCAGTACTTCAATATTTCAATACTGTGTATTTATTTATTAATCGCTCACGCAATTCTTGGAAACAAAACGACATTATTATTAAAAAACAAGCAAATACTTACAGAAACAAAAAACAAACAAACACAAACTCTAAGTGGTAAGCAATGACATACAGTATTAGCGCCATATAAGTGGTAAATTTTTTTTGAAGTACTTATATATATATATATATATATGAAGGTACTTCTCTCCTGCTCTTTTGTCGAAAAAATTCGAAAATAAAACTCATTTGTGGTCGGCTCCGAGTGTAGCGATCGCTCGCCTAAATGACTTGAAGGCTTTCCGCTATCCATTTCGAGTTGCAGAATAAAAGGAACAATATCTGAGCTATTTATATGGAAATTCAAAAATATTGCTGACAAAAAGACGTCGCCAATGAGAATGGAATTCTCCTGACAAAAGGTTTTGCCCTTTTGTCTGTCTAATTTCTCTTCTTCTCAATTGCTTATTTTTTACTCTATCGATAGATCGTATGCTCTTCTCTCTCTCTCTCTCTTCTCTCTCTCTCTCTCTCTCTCTCTCTCTCTCTTACACAGGCTGTTGTTAATATGCGAGTATCGTATGATAAGCGGAGTGCGTAATGTAAGGATTAACTCTCAAATTACGCATCGCAGAACAGCAAACACATTTTGGAAAGATGATGTACTCTACATACAAAGCGTTTGTCAATTTATACATCTGCGCTCGAATTTCCATTTATCAGTTTCATTATTAATGAGTTGACGACTACACAAGATACGCGTGAAAATGCTGCCGTGGTTTATATAAAGGCTGGATGGCTTAAATATCGGAGAACGTCAAAACGTTGCTGACTTCGTACAGCAAACTATTGTGTTAGTAAAATTTTAATGAACATTATCTATCTATCTATATAATATATATATATATATATATATATATATATATATATATATATATATATACACACACACACACACACACACACAACACATATATATATATATATAATATATATATATATATATATATATACACTGTATATAGCACTTAAAATATGCCAATGACGTAGTAAGTCTGCATATATCATTGCTCTTATCAGCCATGCTCGCTCACAGCTATATCCCTGTAGAGTTCATGAGGGTATATATCTTGCCCCTGGTCAAAAATAAGTATGGAGATATTCTGTCCAGCAATAACTACAGGCCTATTGCTGTCGCTTCCTGCTTCTCGAAACTACTAGAAAAACTCTTGTTACTCCTATGGACATCTTCTACAGTAATCAGTTTGGTTTTAAAATGTCCCACTCAACTGACCTGTGTATCTATGTACTTAAAGAAACAATATCTAAATACATTGACAGTAATTCAACTATTTATAGCTGTTTCCTGAATATAAGTAAGGCATATGATAGAGTGAACCACAACATTTTATTTAAAATACTAGAAGGCAGGAAGGTTCCCATGTACATATTAAATTTATTGAAATTTTGGTATTTCTACCAATTTTTTACCGTCAGGTGGGGAAATGTACTATCCGAATGTTTTGGCTCCTCTTGCGGGGTGAGGCAAGGCTCTCTGCTCTCCCTATGCTGTTTAATGTGTATATTGACGAATTTATTACTTCACTTAATGAGGCAACAGTGGGATGTTGTATAGATAACACAAGGATAAATAACTTGTTTATGCCGATGATATGGTGTTAATAAGTCCCTCTGTTAAAGGTCTAAATCAGCTACTAAAAGCCTGCGAAGTGCATTCGCAGGAACATGATATTCTTTTTAAATAAGTACCTCTGTTAAAGGTCTGGATCAGCTACTAAAAGTGTGCGAAGTGTATTCACAGAAACATGATATTCTTTTTAATGTTACAAAAACTAAGGTTATGCAATTCCATCCTAAAAGCTGTAATCAGCCAGCTAATATTAGGTTTAAAATGAATGGTGAAGTAATTGAGGAAGTACAAGAGTTTAAGTATTTGGGTCAAACTATTACCAGCTCCTTGAGTGATGACTCGGATATAAGAAAACAATCTGAACGCCTTTGTGCTAAAGCGAATATGACTATAAGGAACTTTCGGTTCTGTACAAGTGAAGCTAAAGACACTCTCTTTCGTACTTTCTGCAGTAATATATACGGACAGCAACTCTGGGTGAATTACAAAAAAGATTCTGGCAGAACTCTAAATTTGGTGTGCAACAGGTCTTTTAGACTCTTACATAAATTACCCCCGAGATGCTCAGCTTCGCAAATGTGTGCTACCCGCAATGTGCCGAGCTTCCCGAAGGTAACAAGACGTGCTCAATACAGTCTGATGCAAAGAATTAAAAAAATCAACCAACCCGATTATCCAAGCTATCCATGAGTCCTCCCTTTTATCCTCTAAGCTATGGATTTCTTGGTACGAAAACGTCTGTCTGTAGCTCCACTTAACTTTGACATTATTGTATTATTTCTAATCAACTGTATATATTTCTATCCTTAGTATGTGAACTGTCATTGTATTAATAATATTTGTCATATAGACTATAGTCTGCCAATAAACCTTTTCTTTTTCATTTTCATTTTCATATATATATATATATATATATATATATATATATATATATATATATATATATATATATACAGGGTGGAACATGAAAAAGTAAACTACTGAAAAACTTAAAAATTTATAATAATTTTATTATCATGTATTTTGGTAATAAACAAATTGCAATTGATGATCTAATTCAAAAAATGTATTTGTTCCATGTACACGAATTGTTCTAAATGTGCACCCTTTTCCCCATCTGAATTCCCCTCAACAAGTTACACATCAGTTTTTGTAGTATTTCTTGATCACTGGCAAGAATTTGTATGACTAATTCTTTCGTTTCAGAAATCTACAGTATGAAGGTTCCATCTTGAACCCTTTGCTTTGCAAAGCCCCAAAAGGAGAAAGACTCAAGGCCACAAAAATGGTGATCTGGGGAACCATGGAAATTTGTTTCTGTGACTGCTTGAGCGACCTGAAAATTTTTCCTTCGGCCAGTTTAGATATTCTTCAGATGTATAACATCTGGTGACACCACACTGCTGAAATCATGTGCTTAGTTGGCTTCAAATTCTTTTCTAGAACATAGAGTACTGTATAATACAAACATGACAGGTTATATTAGCTTTATATCTCGTCGTAGCGTGGTGACAGCGCTCGCGATTCCTACTCAAGAGGTTCTCGGTTCCAATCCTGTTGCGTAGTTTTGCATTATATATATATATATATATATATATATATATATATATAATTGCGGTGGACATCTTCAAAAGAAGATTAGACACCTTCCTCAGAACAATCCCCGATGAGCCGGGCGTACCTAGCTATGTGAGGTGGAGAGTACAAGAAACCAACTCACTACTTCACCAGGCCAACTCGAGAGGAGGGGCGACAAGCTTGACTTTCGTGAAATGAGGAATCATCGCATGGAACATTTGAAAGGTTGAAAGGAAAGGAAATGTACATATGTCATGGGGGGGGGGGGTTTCCTCACGCGAATTGAATCTTAGTTGACGATGGCCTGAATCCAAACGCTTCGTTCCACTTAACGTTGTCGGAGTTATATCCATAAAAGGTCTCGACGAATGTCATTCTCGGGTTTATAATATCTTCGTTGATCATTATGGCGTTGTAAATGACCTATTTACGTCACTCTTTTGAATTACCCTTATTCTTATGAATAACCTTCGTTGCCAGTCTCTGAGTCATAAAAGTCATTTCGTTTACCACTTTGTATTCGACTCGAACTCTTACGTCATGATCGGGGCGTTACTTCCAAGCAAAAATATTTGACACGTTTGCTAGTCTATATATGTGTGTGTGTGTGTGTGTGTGTGTGTGTGTGTGTGTGTATTATATGGAATCAAATTGGGCGAATTTGTAAGAATTAGAAGTTAAGTTTTTAGTCAATTTTTATTTCATTTATTTGTAATTTTAATTGAAGTTATGAACGTTCTTATACGTAAACTTAGAACGTAAGAAACTTAAAATTACGGTTGTTAATAAGCATGATTAGTATTTAATTGAAGCAAGTTATGAATAACGAATTCGTTAATTTAAGGTTATGAGACTGATTGTAAATTATAGATTGATTTTTCCCTAATTCAATTATGTAGCAAAGGTTATAATTAACTGCAAGGGGCGTAGTGGTCACAAAAGGACGAATCGTCCGCGTTAGTCATGAGCAAGGAACGAGCAAAATACAAGCAAAGAACGGCGTAGACGACGTTCCCTGAGTTTAAATTACATCGGGTCGAGCGGAGACTACGCAATTCAAGGGCCACCTCTGTCAGGAGGGGCTTAGCGTATAAGCGCCTATAAGAATACATTACGTTAAAAGTTAGGTGAAAATATACATAAATTACAGTCTTGATTGAAAAGTTTTGACATGGGGAATTTCGGTGGTGAACCAATAAGAATCAAAATAGCTTTTGTGGAGTCGGAGCTTTCCTACTGATGGTTAGACATAATTATACAGCCTTGAGGCGCCAGATTGGCAGTGACGGGGGTAAAATTAAGTTTCTTTTATAAGAAGGACTTAGTTTTGAGGGGAAATAAAAGTTACGAATGGAATCTATGGTTAAGAGAAGTAGTTTAAGTGATTTTTGGAGCGAGTTAAATAATGATCGGAGGAAGTTGAAATTTATACTGTAAAAATGGGTGAGGATGAGAAGAAGGTTGATATAGGGATAGAGATAATTATTCGTATCTATGAGAATGGTAAAAGAGTTTAGTAAAATTTAATTAAACAAATGGGAGGAAATGCAAAGAGACTCATTATTTAAGCGTGAGTATTCAGAGTGAGTATGATATTGTAGCAGTGGAATATCACTTGCGTCGCAACTAACCTTCCACGGAAGTGGGGGACAGAAGCATACCTTATGAACCTTATGTTGTTTCGTGCGTTGGTCTCTCTTCACACGGAGGTCAAGCTGGTGGCCCCGCCTCTAGGTCTGGCCTGGTGGAGGAGCGAGTTGCTTTCTTGCGCTCTCCACCGTACATAGCCAGGCACGCCCGGCTCATCTGGTACTGTCCTGAGCCAGGCATCCAGTCTTTTCTTGAAGACTTCAACTTTGACCCCCGTTACGGTTCTGAGGTCCTTAGGAAGCTGGTTGAAAAGTCTTGGCCCCCTGACAACTAAGCTATTTTCCTTCAGGGTTGAGGAGGTTCCTTGTCGGGCCTTTAATTTGGGAACACTGCACATTCTGCCTTTCCTATTTTCCAGTGTTGTTTGAATGGTAATTGGGTTTAGTTTTAGGTTTGGTACCAGTTTTTCGATCATTTTCCATATGTAGATTATGATGTACCTCTCTCTTCTTCTTTCCAGTAAGTACAGATTTAGTTTACGTAGTGTAACCTTGGGGCAACACTGTACTGGGTAAATTCGTGTAGTTACTCAATTTTGAACCAGTTTGGCACTGGTACATCGCATAGCCCTATATTTATACGGATGTTATTTCGTACTTTTAAAATGATTGTATCATACTTTAAAGCTATTATTAGATATATAGACAGAAACACACCTAAAATTGTGAAATTTAATTTGATATTCTTGTTTCGATATGAGAAATTATAATCGCAAAACACTGAAGAGTCTATGGTCTATGGTCTATGGTTTGAAGAGTCTATGAAAAAAGCCTTGGCAGAAGCGCTGAATAAGAAAATGGGATACAAGAAAGCTGTAATTTCTTCTTTCAATATCCTTCAGTCAACTTTAGAAGATCGGATGAAGAAAATAAGGGATGGTTCATCAGTAGAAGTAGCAGCAGCAGCTAAAGATAACCATTGTTGCTAATATATAGTCGAAGTTTCTCAAGGAAAACGTTTAATCGAGATATAAAATAATAATAATAATAATAATAATAATAATGATAATAATTATTATTATTATTATTTTGCAGGAATGGGAAACTTTAAATGTGTGTTCTCAGTAGAGCAAGAAAAAGAACTAATTAACTATATGTAATGAAAGGACACTTATTTGGTCTCTCAACTAAAGATCTCAAAACTCTTGCATTTCAGTTAACTCAATTAGAATGTCAGTTAATCTTCGGATGAAATGAAAGAAGATAACGAATTTTGCCCCTGTATCTACCCACTGTAACCCGGTCGTGCCCAAAGTTCCCAACCGCGTAACTAATGTAACACCGCTTCCCGCTGATCAACGAAGTTAAGTGACATTGGGTCGAATAGTAGTTTATATGGGAGACCGTCTGCTGTATCCAAACCATGTAGCGACCCGTGGTTCAGATTCCACGTAAAGCTGTAGGTTCCCTCCCTCATATGACCTTAAATGTTGCGAAGGAGGTTAAACAAACCCAATCATTATTATTACGTTTATTTTTTTAATTACTTTACTTTTCCACAGTTAAATGAACTGTTAAAGCTGTTTTTCATTTGTCTCGTTCCTCAAAAGTCTTGCAAATTATTGAAAATTCAAATTTCGTAATAAATTTAAGATATTATTTTATTTTAACTAAATTTTTACCCTAGAGTCCCAGTTTTGCCCCACCTTCCCTAGCTACATACTGTATATATATATATTAATTTTTATCACTAAATTAAATATTCACACCACTTAATAGAATTTACTATTGATATTTATAATTAAGGGGTGAATATTGATTAAGAGTGGTATAAGGCGATTAATTAGCAACAAGTATTGATAATGAGTATTATAGTACACCCCTATTAATTAACATAAAATACAGTAATTATGTCATATAAGAAGGAATTATTTATTTGTAATACTATATTCAAGTATGAACTAATATAGAATTATTAATATACAATCGATATATCGGTTTATTTTTTGTGGAGCACGATTTTAGTTATATAAACTTATTAATTTGAGATTTCTGATGGGATGTACTATATATATATATATATATATATATATATATATATATATATGGCTGAGATTCACAATAAACGCGTGAGCTTCTTTATTCTGAAATAACCCGCAGCAAAAATGAAACATTCAATCTGAGCACTTTGGAGTGTATTTCAGCTCCTCTTCAGGGAAACTGAATATTCAGTTTCTCTGAAGAGGAGTTGAAATATACTCGAAATATAATCGAAATATACTCGAAAGAATATATATATACAGTACATATATTATATATATATATATATATATATATATATATATATATATATATATATATACAGGGTGTCCCAATAAAATGTATACACACTTTAACAGCTGATAGCTCAATTGATGTTTTTTCTTTCCAGGTTAAACCCATTAGAATTAATAATGGCAGTCAGACTAAGCTTTGAACAAAGGAAATTCATTCTAAAATGCTACTGGAAGTGTGAAAACGCAGTTGAAGTGCAAAGACAGTTTAGGAGGGAGTTTCAAACAGATCCACCAACGCGACTTACCATCACTCGAATTAGAGATAAGTTTGAAGCCGATGGAACTGTTCAGAATGTCCACATGAAGCGTTCCGGAAGACCACGGACATCGACAAGCCCCACAAAGCAAGAAAGAGTACTGGAAACGTATCACCAAAGTCCAAGAAAATCTGTGCGGCAAGCGAGTCGTGAGGTAGGAATTTCAAAATCGTCTGTCCAACGCATTTTGAAGCGCTGTCAATGGAAAAGTTACATTCCAAGATTAGTCCATGCTATTAATGAAGATGATCCGGACCGAAGAGTGGAGTATTGCGAGTGGTACTTGGCACGATGTGTAGAAGATGCACACTTTCCAACAAAGATTGTGTGGAGTGATGAGGCTAAATTTAAATTGTCCATGCTATTAATGAAGATGATCCGGACCGAAGAGTGGAGTATTGCGAGTGGTACTTGGCACGATGTGTAGAAGATGCACACTTTCCAACAAAGATTGTGTGGAGTGATGAGGCTAAATTTAAATTAAATGGTTCAATTAACCGCAACAATTGCACCTACTGGGGACCTGAGAATCCGCATGTTATGGTGGAACATCATGTTAATTTACCAGGAGTTACAGTGTGGTGCGGCTTATCATCAAGAGGATTAATTGGACCACTCTTCTTTGACGCTACTGTGACTGGTCCCGTTTACTTGAACTTGCTGCGACAGTCTGTCATGCCAAGCATTAGAGAGGACTTTGAAGATGAGGAGTTTTATTTTCAGCAAGATGGGGCACCCCCACACTACCATCGCGATGTTAGATCCTACCTTGATGAGATCTTGCCAAACAGGTGGATTGGACGAAGGGGTTTCGTAGAATACCCTCCGCGTTCACCAGACCTCACACCACTAGACTTTTTTTATGGGGATACTTAAAAGACAAAGTCTACGCTATAAAACCTGCAACAGTCGCTGAATTGAGAGCAGCCATTGAACGAGAATGCACAAAATACCAAACGAAATGTTTCGTGATGTTTGCGATTCCATTGCTTCGCGTTATCAGCAGTGCCTGGACCAGAAAGGACGTCAGTTTGAAAACAGGCGTTGACAAAACAATTAAATAATGTCTGTAGATTCTATTACATTTTGAAAATGAAATGTATTTTAATAAACACTGTCTTTATAATTATTTAAAGTGTGTATACATTTTTTTGGGACGCCCTATATATATATATATATATATATATATATATATATATATCGAACCCAGGGCCTTCCAATTGCCGGTCGGACGCTCTACCATTATGCTACGGACCTCACTCAATCACAAATTGAGTGATTGAGTGAGGTCCGTAGCATATATATATATATATATATACACAACAAATTCAGAATGGTCTCCTGAGAAACTTATATGTTAAACACAGACCGTGCATGGAACAAGGAACTCTTCTGGCAAATTACATCCACTATAGTTCGAATAAGTAATGATAAATGACAAATATATACAGTATAGTTTTTCTTTTTCATGATGGAAAGCCCAACGTGGGCACCACGTTGGGCTTTCCATCATGAGACAAGATTCCATAAACGCAGGTGGGTAGCACAGATCACTTCCAATACCGTTGATTTTTTCCAATTCGGCATCGATGTATTCCGGACTGGCGATCCTAAGAGCGCGGAGAAACATTGAAGAAAATATGGCCTTCTTAATGGGGGTGTCATGTCCAGAGTAAAAGTGTACGTAGGACAAATTGTTCGTTTTTTCCGATAGATACTAAACTTAAAACCTGGGCTTTCCCTATGTACACTCACATCCAAAAACGGGATTGAGTTGTCTTGTTCCACTTCTAAAGTAAACTTAATGGAGGGGACTTGATCATTTAACTGAAGGAGGAAGTCATGCAGGTCACGATTCATGAGCCAGACACACAAAATATCGTCGACGTACCGCAACCATGGGATGCCAACCCCCAGGATTCTCGGAATGTAAGTAATTTCGAAAAACTCCATATAAATATTGGAGAGGAGGGGCGACAAGGGGTTGCCCATGGCCATCCCAAAAACCTGTTGATAATACTCGCTATTGAAAGTGAATTTACAGTCTTTGATGCAAAGCTTAATAAGTTCCAAAACGATGTGTGCAGGTAGTGGCAGGTCGTACTTATGTAATTCTCGGGAGGGAAAGTCAAGCATATCGTCAATCGGCACTTTTGTAAGCAATGAACAAACGTCAAAACTGATCAATCTATCGTTGGTTTCAGTGCGTACATTATTCAATTTTTCAGTGAGATCCATGGAATGTTTTACATGTGAATCAGAGATAGTTCCGAGAATGGGGGACAAGACTTTGACAAGCCATTTGGAGAGTTTATACGTAATAGAGCCCACTGTGCTAATAATAGGGCGCATAGGGTTGCCAGGTTTGTGGGTTTTAATTTTCATATACAGTATATATATATATATATATATATATATATATTATATATATATATATATATATATATATATATATATATATATTATATATATATATGTAATAACGCCTCTCTCCGAATTCGGGCAAAGTCAGGATGTTACTCGAGAGAGGTATTACTTTAGCACTCCTGGATGCAGAAATAGTTTACTCTTCGTATTCCCACAATCGCGGAGTACTGTGTGGGCCCGTGATTTTCTTTTTCCCAGTTATCAAAGTCCAAAGAGTAGAAAATAAACACAACGGCTTACACGATTTTTAATTTGAATAAGGCGAGATAAATATAATTGATTAGAGTGACTCAAATGTTTCTTTTGTACAGAACAGAGAGTTAATAATAATAATAATAATAATAATAATAATAATAATAATAAAAGTTTCATAATTATAATAGTTACTTTTTCTTCATTGTAAGGTATGAAATAAGCCAGAGACCCCTCTAAGATACCCTCGTCCGTTCTGAGTCTCCAAGCTTATATGAATCAATTGCTAAGCTACTGTTCTTTCTCTATACAGTCAGACTTAAATTGAAAACCCCATGAATCTTCCAATTTCCAAAAGCAATTCCCGTTAACGGACCGAAAACCCCATTTCAGCCCCGAGACCCGTCTCTCCCCGGAATCTACCTTAAGTGTGCTGATCCCCTTCTTATATAGTCAAAGGAACGGAACCTGGCCACGTCATCACGCAAGCGGTCAACGTCACCTGAGAACATTGTAGAACCGAGCTTCTTCACAACTGTTTTTCCCAAGTGAAATCAAAGAAATCGTCTGCGTCACTGCGTGTGAATTCCGTTTGGAAGGAAGCGAGTCATACATAGCTTGGGAATTATTGAATGAATGAAATTACATAAACATAATGGTCATCAGGGCGCGGCTTTACTTCGATTATAAATTATAACATGTATAACATATATATATATATATATTTAATGTAGGAAGGATGGACCAAGGGCGAATGCCCACATAAACGTCTACCCCCCCCCCCCCCCCCCCCACACACACACATATAGAAGAGAAGGAGAGCCTAAATCAAGATCCAAATTTTTCGAGATACCTGAACATTCTACGTTTAAAAGATTGGAGGTCATAAATCAGGGGGAAAGATGGATTGAGGAAGACTGTTCCAGAGTCAGCCGGTTGAGTAGATGATATATGTCGGCTTGGCATTTTCCTACTTATATTCTTTGCTATATTCTGAAGTAAGAGCACGAACGCGTTCCAAAGAATCCCTCGTGTTCCTTCCTTTCCAGTGAAGGCATTTAAGACGAATTTTAAAGCGTAATCGCTGGAGCTAAAATAGAATGTCGACATGCAGATTGATGAAGCGAACGCATTTCAATCCCTACATTTATTTATTTACAATAAAGTCACTTAAATATAGATTCAAAGTAGACTGTGGTCTGGCTAGGCTCATGCAAGAAATGCCAAAATGTTCTTTGAGGAGGTTTTTCTGCGGCATCGGTCTGCTCTCGCGAGACTCTCGGCCTACAGTCATTTCTTTGTTCACTTTAGGCTTAACTATGTTTATATACTGACTCTCTCTCTTTAGAGTATTAGATAAGTGACGTCTTTTCATTTACAGTTAAATTAAATATGTTATTATTTTTATTGTTTCACTAATTCACAATGTTTCATTGCAGAATTTCAATAGCAATGTTTCACACTGTGTCATTGTAGAATTCCAACAACAATGTTTCACAATGTTTCATTATAGAATTTCAATAGCAAATTTTCACAATGTTTCATTGCAGAATTTCAATAACAATGTTTCACAATGTTTCATTGCGGAATTTCATTGCAAATTTTCACAATGTTTCATTCATTGTAGAATTCCAACAACAATGTTTCACAATGTTTCATTGTAGAATTTCAATAGCAAATTTTCACAATGTTTCATTGCGGAATTTCAATAACAATGTTTCACAATGTTTCATTGCGGAATTTCAATAGCAAATTTTCACAATGTTTCATTGTAGAATTCTAACAGCAATGTTTCACAATGTTTCGCTTTTCAAGGAACAAGTGCTAAGTGGAAATATGCATTCGACTTTGCTCCTTTTGTCTCTTGCGCTTACAAACATTTACAAAGTAGATGTAGAAAAACTTGCAGGAATCTACCGCAAGAAAGAGAAACTGAACTACCTTTCGTCTTCACCCGTTGCAAAGTTTCATCGTTTTGGCAGATAAGAAAACATAAAATGCATATAAAATTCAAGTGAAGGTGCCACCCAGTGCAGTGCCATTAGCGAAGTTTCCATACTTAAACCAAAAGAAACTGCCAGAAACATTAAAGACCATCAGCCTAAACATCTCAACCCAGCACTAAAAACTGACCTCTCTCTCTCTCTCTCTCTCTCACACACACACACACACACCACACACACACACACACACATATATATATATATATATAATATATATATATATAATATATTACAGCCTTACTAACAAACTTTTTCAAACAACGCTGCAAGTGAAGAAAGATTCCCCGCAATTTATCAAAAAGTGCTACACGGAAAAACAGCGTCCTCATAATAAGAGTTTGAGAAAGGCCAACGAACTATGATAAAAAAAGCCAACCAAAAAAAAAAAAAATCAAACCCTGATAGAGCTGAACAATTATCCTCGACAAGTCGGGTGAGAGTAGAACTAATAAATTTTAATTATTAATGAGAAAAGAAATACTGTTTTATTTTATAACCTGACATTTATTATCTCCAAAATTCTGTAATTAAAAATATTTGTATTCTTTATTTGCTTTTTTTTAAATATTTTGTGAAGCGAATTTAGCGTTTTGTACATTGTTCTTTTTTTACCGTCAAAGGGAACAGATTTATTTATATACCCTATTTAGATGTGTGTGGGTACATTTACAGTATATATAATATTATATATATATATATATATATATATTATATATATATATATATATTATAAGTCTATATATATTATATATATATATATATATATATATATATATTATATATATATATATATACATTCAACTGCAAAGAACACGCAGTATAAATAACGTAAAGAACGACGCTTGTATAGGAGATATTCCGCGCAAGACGAGAGAGAGAGAAGAGTGAGGTCCATGGTGTAATGGTATCGCGTCTGACCGGCAATCGGAAGATCCCGGGTTCGATTCCCAGGTGGTTACCTCATTTTTTCATTTGTTCCGTTCTCTCTCTCTCGTCTTGCGCGGAATATCTCCTATACAAGCGTCGTTCTTTACGATATATATATAATATATATATATGTAAAATATAAGCGGGAAAGCACCTGGGTATAGAATTATTAATTATTATTATTATTATTATTATTATTATTATTATTAATATTATTTAATGGTTACAGAGCTACAGGCTAACAAAGACCCTAAGATCCACTCTAGGTTAGCCCAGGAAATAAATAGAGAAAGGAAAAATAGAAAGCGCAAATGAAAATAAAGAACACTAAAAATTGATACCATGCTTACACTTAAAAACGTGTAAAGCTTTCATACAGGAATAGTAATAGTAATAGTATGAATGTATGGAACAAACAAGGCTCTCCCTCCTCCGACACCCACTGCTATCAGAAAATTGTAAAAGAGATTTATAAGAAAGCAAGAAAAAGTATAATGAAAAGCACAACTTCAGAGTTCATTCACGCTATGCGTACACTCATCTCGTGTAACCAATTACGTATTAGAGGACAGTGGAAAATAAAGATAGCCTGAAACACGAAACAGTTTATTTTAATCTACACCATGCAATTTTTTAAGAATTTTTATCTATTTATTATATACAAAAAGTCATCATTTTGTCGTTGCATCATTTCTCCGATGTGTGTCAAGCGTAGCCCTGTTCAAAAATCAACGTTTTCTTATTTTCATAGGTTTCTGTACTTTTTCCCATGCTTTTTGACCTGAAAAGGCCGAAAATCACAACCATTTTGACCTTGGTTGTTGGGAAGCATTGCCGCATGGAGCTTTAAGTTTTCTGCCTTAAATCGGCCAAAAGCACCAGTTCCGGGGTCCCTTGAATCATGTTTTGCACTATAACTTTTTATCTAAACAAGATAGAGCAACAAAATAGGCACCAAATTAAAGTGTTTTTAATCCTCTTTCTAACTTATACAATTATGATAGTCTTGGAACGAGAAATGGCACATTGGTACATACAAAGATTTCAGAAATATCACAAAATTCGTTTTCTCACACTCAAGGGAGACAAGGCGCCTTATTCATGACACAAATTTGAGATTAACATTTTGTCACAAGTCTAATCGATCAAGAAGTGAAAGCATTACATGATGATTAATTTCATAATGACATTTACACAGTCAGTTGTTGAGAGTTTGTTTCTTGAAGCTGTCAAAGCGGCGTCTGTTGAACTCCACAGCTTGAAGGAGATAGTCCCTTTGCTTGGCATCTGTTGTTATGACATTTGCAAAGTCGCTCATCATCTTGACACCACGTTCAGCAATGTCATTCACCGCTTTCAGATTCTTAACATAGTCCAACGCTTTTCTGTAGTCCTCATTCTATGGCCAAGACGTGACAGGTTCCAGAAGCCACTCGGATCCAATGTTCAGTGTGTCCAGCAGGAAATGTGATTCTGGGCCAATGAGATCAACCAGGGTGGTCTTAGCTGTGACTCTCTGGAATAGAGGCTTTCCTGTTCTGAAGCTGTCTGGCTTCTCAGTGGCATGTAACTGGGCAGCAATGTCGTGCTTCAATGTGTCACTCAATCTACTGCTGAACAGGGCAAATGGCACGACTTCCTGCGTCAGGTACCATTTGTGGTTTTCTATCTTATTAAGTACTGCATCAGCAAGCTCTGGGTCAGTTTTCTTGTACTTCAACATGTCCTGGATTAGACTTAGATCATTCACGGGAGCATCTGCAGCAGATATTGACATCATCCATACAGGAGTGTAGAATAGCGCAAGGAAGGTGTTGAGTCTTTCCAGCTTTGATACAGTGTCTTCGTCGTACTCAAGTTGATCTGCAAACATCAGCATTTTCATGGAGTACAGGTTTCTGGCCATCCATCTGGCCTGATGAATGGCGCCTGGTCGACTCCAGTGAATACCTCGAGGAGGCGTTCCTCCAAAAACAATGACTGTCAGTTCAGCCATTTCCCTGTAGTCGGCTCTTGGAAGCCTTTCTGCTGTTAGAATGTCTTGGAGTATTTCTTCACTGTTCTTCTTCTTTTCCTTCAGCCATTTGCTGTTGATAGCCAGCATCTTTGGGTTTTCCTTGGACAAGTCCGTCCAAACATCCTTCAGATGCTCAAACCAGGGATTATCTGGCCCCTTCACCTTCCCAAACAGCTTCTCCCAAACTGCTCCTACTAGGATTTTCAGGATGTGATGTCGACAGGCCAGATAAAACACCTTTTTGTTCAGCATTTTCTCTAGCAGTTTGGCAGCTCCTCTGTGAACTCCACTGTTACTGGATGTAGTGTCAAAAACAAGGGCAGTAACATTATCCGTAAGTTCCCATGTCTCCAGTAAATCCATTGAAGCCTCAGCCTGAGCTGTGCCAGAAGAATTGTCGATGACAGGTACTCCCAATAACTTTCCTTCAGTGTATGAAGGTGGACCAGACACTAGCACAGCTAAAGTCTCTGAGGTACTTCCAGGTTCACTGCCCAAGACATCTTTGAGCAACTTTCCATCCCAGTGTAAGGCAGCATACTGTTGGGGGTTTTCACAAAACTTGGACATGTGACTCTGGCTGATATTATACCTGGACAGCATTCTGTTGCGACGTGTTGTTGAGGTTGAGATGACGAAGTTATCCAGATCAGCCCCTCCAGCTTTCAAGGTGGCAGAAACCATGGCAGTAACTTGATTGTCTGATAAACCAAGACGATTAGCTGTATTGCAGATGACATCACATTCCATGACCTTCCTTGGAAACGTCAAAGTCACACTAGTCACAGTGTCTTGATGGTGAGAACATCCAGGACGAGGCTGATGGTAATCCATGTCCTCTGTGTTAGCGTCGTTGTCAGTTGAGTCACCCCAGGTAATGTCATCCACATGAACAACTGCCTCTTGTTCTGCTGCAGCTGTAAAATAGTACAACATGTTAAGACAGTAATTGTTAAGTACATGCTAAATATCGCAATGGAGTAAAACTTAAAACTTTTTGTAACGTTCAAAGTAATTAGTTTTACCTTGTTCTTGTCTATGCTGCAGTCTTTCATTCCTCGCTGCTTGCTGCAGGGATCTTCTCTCAAAAATCTTGTCATGACCAGACATATGACCTTTCCTCTCAGTCTTTTGGTCTTCGTAGAACCTGATATCCTCATCTTTCTTCTCTCTGGATAACAGTCTGTTGTTCTGTATTTCCTGGATTGCATCTGGAGCTCCTATATCGAACAGGCTGTCTAATTCCAGCACAAATGCTCCTCTTTTTCCTCCAGGGTTACTTGCTCTTCCTTTGCTTTTCACCAGAGCACGATGTTTCTCATGTAGTTTCATGAAGAGCTTCATTGCGTTGTACTTGGTCATTGTCTTGATCCTAGCCATCTGCCAGAATGGGATGATAGATTCAACTGTTTCATATGCAAGGTCTTGAACCATGGGCCTCCCTGCATTTTCCGGTAAATTCTGAAGATTAAGGAAATACTGGAACGCCTGTCTGTTGGTGGGAAGCTGGGAACCACTGATAAAAGCTGAAGGGTATCCAACCAAGAAAGTTTCAGTGAGAGATCTGGTAGATGGCCCAGTTGACACCTGCCTGTGGACAGTACGTGGAGGTTCTGAGATATCAACTGTGCGCCCACGGAGCTCCCTCAGCTCCTTGCTTAATGCCATTGTGAAGTTGTAACTTGTAGATGGTTTTCTAGATTCTGATTGAGTTTCTGTTGTTTCCTGAAAAATGATAGATAATTATTATTATTATTATTATTATTATTAATTATTATTTATTTATTATTATTATTATTATTATTATTATTATATTATTATTTTATGCTCTTTCATTTGATACCTAATTTGTTGCTCTATCTTGTTTAGATCAAAAGTTAAAGTGCAAAACATAATTCAAGGGACCCCGGAATTGGCGCTTTGGCCGATTTCAAGGCAGAAAATTTAAAGCTCCATGCGGCAATGCTTCCCAACATCCTAGGTCAAAATAGTTGTGATTTCGGCTTTTTCAGCTCAAAAAGCATGGGAAAATGTACAGAAACCTATGAAAATAAGAAAAAGTTGATTTTTGAACAGGCCTAGTGTCAAGGCCATCGTGCTGAGAGAACACTCTTAAAAAATAATAACTTACATTGCCACCTTTCCCTCTGAAATTACTTAGATAAGGGAGTACTGATCCAGAGGACCAGAGGCACCGCCAGCTGGTCAGCACACCCCTTTTTAGTACTTTGATGAGGAAGTACTGATCCAGAGGCATCTCCAGCTGGCCAGCAGCCCCCAATTTAAGAATTCCTCTGACAGTGTATATATACTTTTTTTGTTTTTACGAAATTTTGTTACATACTGTTTAAAACTAAAATTCCCGAAATTGCCATCATGTTTCCCATCATCTGAGAACTCCCACTACTCTAAAACCAGACCCAACCAGCGACTCCTATTACATTTATTACAAAAGGAAACATTACTACTTCTATATAAAAATATGAAAATTTATCTAGCTAGCTAAGTAATCATATTCTGTTAGAAGGATGTCTTTGTGGTATTATAGGTCCTGTTGTACCAAAGAAATGTGGTATCACTAAAATTTTATGAGCATTTTTGTAAACCAGGTAAGGTAAATTTTGCGTGAATTTTTCGTCGCCAGGTTTAGGGTATGCTTTGTTTTAACTGTCATTGCTCCATCAAAAAGCATTATATCTTCACCAAATTTAATACATACAATAATATCATACTATTTTCTCAAAAGAATTTAATTTTTTTTGTCAATTTTCGTTTAGCAATTTCGAAAATGAAAACAGAAACTTTTCCCTTCATATTTAAAGCCAAAATTTCAATTTAGAAACGACATTGAAGCTGAAATGAATATTTAAGGCAGAAATTTTGAAGTAAATATACGATATTGATACAAAAAAGTTATTTTTAAGCTTTTGTTTTCATAACTAGTTGTAGAAAGGAAAGGATAAAATTCATTAACAAAACGGCAAAGATATGCATTTGTTGTATTGATTAAATATAGTAATACGAGTATCATCTTAAGCATCTAACAAGCTACAATAAAATTATTACTTAAGAAACCAATAAATGTAATTTGCCTCAAGCATAGTGACCTAAAATAACGAAGAATGTCAAACTTTAGGAAAATGTATTCAGTCCGTATCTATGACGTGCATAATGTTCTTTAACCATCCCTGTCTGAATCAGAATCAATGTCATCAGTAACTCTTTGAATATTTTCACATGGTTTACCAGCCATGCAGATACATGCTTCCGTACATGCAAGATTATTGGCTTGGTACTGATACAAATAACGCGTTTGCAGGCTGACTTTTTACGTCTGCAGGATATTGGTTTCACAAGTCCACTAGGAGCAGGTTTCTTTGACATCAAAAGGGGGATAAGCTGCCCGTCATCATTCTTTCATCCGTAACCCTCATGAGATGGCATGGCACTTTCATTGTCAAAGCGAGACTTATGTGCTTGGGCATTTTCTTGACCAACATAATCACGTGGAGTTCATCCACCTCATTGGCACATTTTAAAATGATATCTCCATACTGCTGAATGTCTGAGGTCTGTGTAGAAATCAACCATCTGAGAAACCAATAGAGACTTTGTGGAACAATTTCTCTTGACCTTTGCAAGTTTAAATTATCAATATCTACTGGTCTTTTGCTGATTCTTTCTGTCTTTTATAAATCTGCCTGTATTATCTGTGCTGCATGGAAGGGAACTTATGCTGGGCTCATGCTGTCATTTTTCAGTTTACTGTATTCGTTACCTTCTTGTAATCTCTTTCTTGACGCTGCATTTAGGACATTCTGCAAAGATATGTCGCTAGAGTAAATCAGTTCTGGTTTGGAAGGATTTGAAGGCTGATGGAAAACAACTGTCTTAATAGTGTTTTTGGAGTCTGATCTTCAGCCTTTCAGATCGACAGTTGTCTGCTGGTACACCTCTTTTCTCTAGATAATACTTGTACCGTGTTAACCAAAAATTCATAGCATACGCTTTATTGTCCATTATTCCTTGCTGTATCCCTGCTACCAAATCTTGGAATGCTTTAGAGAACATACCTTCAATTTTCTGGTTATTTCTATGACTTGAACTCTACATTTCTTCTTGCAACATACTGAGCTCTGCACACTTGATGGTACTTGGCTTCTGCAGCTATTAGATCAACCTCTTGTATTCTATTCAGTATAGCAAAATCACTTCTTTCCTTTGCTGCCTCTAGGATTGTATAGCAAGCTGAGAATGTTACAACTGATGAGAGCTTTCTGACTTTTTATGAGTAATCTTCTGTCAAAACATACACAAGGACCAGTCATTGTTTGGTTTGAGTGACCTTGAAGATCTTGGTTTTGTGAATTCATCCTCTTTTCTACTTTTGTCATCCATAGGAATTGGAGAGGGGGGGGGGGTCATGAATCGCCTAGCGAACTTCAGGTTGCGTGAACTTCTGTATCTGGCATAACAATTTCTGTGCCAAACAATGCGTAGCTTGCTGAGATTGTCTAAGTCTTGTCTTAGTCTTGTGTACACTTCATCCTCTCTGTGTTTTGTAGTCTCGTTAAATTTTAATATGCCAGTTTCAGATGATCTACTTACAGTTTCATTGGTGTATGCTTGACATATCACAAACAAACACATCTTTACTTGAAACCACTCTGGATAGACTGACATAAAGTTGTACATGCGTGAACACAGATGCTGCCAAGAAGACCCCCGATTCGACTGAAAGTTTGGCCTTGTGCTTTGTTAATAGTTATTGCAAAACAACAGCTGACTGGAAACTGGCGCCTTGAAAATACAAAGGGATAAGGACTGTCTGTTATAATTAAAGAAATCTGAGGCATTAAGATCTTACTCCCTGTACTGAGTCCTGATGCAGTGATAGCCTCAATTACGTTTTCGAGGAACTGGGTAACTATCGTTCTTGTTCCATTTTGCACCTTGTCTGTTATTGGTCGTAGTGCCATAATAGGTATTTCTGCTTTTAATTCAAGTTCATGTGATGGAAGCCCTGATATTTCTAAGCTATTGAGAAACTCTGATGGATATAGGATAACGCTGTCATCACTATCAACAACTTTGTCAGTGGATTTATAAACTCTAACAGAACCTGGTAGCTCTTGAAGAAGCTCATGATTAATCATTTTCACCGTTTCATTCAAAGGTGTAAGAATTGAGCCTTTGCTTAACCACTCATTGTCACCTCCATGAAGATCTAAGTCTGGGTAAATACTGTGCTTGAGATCTGTCAGATCTCTTACCGTTTCATATATACACCATTGGTTAACGTGATCAGTTTGTCAGCTCGTTCATCATATGGGTATATTCCTTCTTCCATTTCAAGAAGTGTGTTTGAAAAGTCTGTACAGTTCTTATCTTCCTTTAAGTAGGCTATCATGTTTGTTTTCAGTCTACAGTAAGTGTTACAGCATCTTTCCAAAAGTAAGACTTTTTATTACACACCTACACTATATCTGCTCCACTGCCTCTCCGCACCACCGGCAAAACCTTCTGCGATAACAGTGCTAACAGTAACTATAACTCCTATTGCCTGGTTTTTATCAATGATGTCTATGAGTGTTTTATTTAATGCCTCAAACGCTGACTTATGGCATAGTGTTCCTTCATTCCAAATTATCAATTTCTTTAGAAGAATTGCTTTGTCTGAGTTTTTAGAAATAAAACAAAATGGATTCTGTTGGTTATGTGTATTGAGGGGAATGTTAAACATTGAGTGCACTGCTCTTTTGCCAAACAGTAGTGATGCTGGAAGTCCTTCGCCTGCTGTGGCATGAGTTGAGTCTTTCAAATTGTTTTACAGATCTACAGAAGCTAAGGCTAACAAAGACCCTAAGATCCACTCTAAGGCTAGCCCGAGAGAAAGGAGAGAGTAGGGGGTTAAGAGAAGAGAGGAGAATAAGGGGTTAAGTAAGGAGCAACACCTATCATTCGTGGGTTAACATTCATTCAGAAAAAGAGGGAAAAAGTCTCACCATCATCATCCGCCGGCCACTGCCGACAAGTCAGAAAAATAGTCGGAGAATATAGGAGAGGGGTGAAAGATGAAAAGAAGTAAAATAAGAACGCTTACAAACCATGCAAACACAGTCTTAACTCACTGTCATACCATGCAAACTACAAACATGCAAGAAAAGAGTTAGAGACATGCAAAGTAAGGAGGATAAAAAAAAAAAAAAAGTAGGTAAAGTTAAACAAAAAGTGGGTTAGTTTACGCTATGAGCTACATCTACATTCGTGTTAGTCTAATTTTTATTTTTTATTTTTTTTTTATTGCTGGCATCACGCTGGCATGTCACAAGCTGGCATTCATCGTCAACAGACTCATCCTCGAGCACCACCACCAGAGCTCCTGTTGTTAACTTTCTTTTTTAATTTTAAACAACGTTAATATTTTTAAAATGTCTGTCAAGACGGTTCTTAAACACATTAACGCTGGTAGAATGAACGACTGACGCGGGAAGATTATTCCATTTATCAATTACTTTAAACGTAAAGAAGTTTTTAGCGATATTAGTAATGAAACGTCTGCCACGCAACTTGAATCCGTTATTGCGAGTATTACTATTATCGAAAGTGAACAATTTGTCAAAATTTACGTTATCGATGTTATTAACGATTTTGAAAACTTCAATAAGCTCCCCCCTTAATCTCCTAGTTTCGAGTGAATACAAGTCTAACACTTTAATCCTATCTTCATAAGGCTTATTGCGCAATGCCGGAATAAGTTTCGTGGCACGACGCTGAACCCTTTCTAACCTATCAATATCCTCACGCAAGTACGGGCACCAAAACTGAACGGCATATTCCAAATGAGGCCTGACTAGGGACTTGTAAAGGGGCAATATAATATCCTTCGATTTAAATTCGAAATTACGCGCTATGAAGCCTAACATCCTATTAGCTTTTGCGCAAGACTCCAGGCACTGGTTCCTAACCTTTAAATCTTTAGTTACGCGTACGCCTAAATCTACTTCCTCGTCAACGCTCGCTAAATCCCTATCATCCATCGTGTACACGTAATTATTGTTGCGAGAACCTATATGCAAAACTTTACATTTATCTACGTTAAATTGCATCTGCCACTTATCCGTCCACTCCATAATCCTATCTACATCGTCTTGGATCCTATTTCTATCGTCCTCGTTAACAACCTTACCGCCTATTTTAGTATCGTCCGCGAATTTTGACACGTTACTAATCAATCCTACATCTATGTCGTTAATGTAAATTACGAATAACAATGGGCCTAACACTGAACCCTGTGGGACACCACTACCTACCTCTAACCACCCCGATTCACTACCATTAACTACGACCCTCTGCCTCCTAGCACGAAGCCATTTTTCGTTTTGAGTCATATTTTAGTATTTTAATTATTAATATTTGTTTCTGTGAATTTTCATAGCTCTTATTCTTGTTTACATTCTTTTCCAGTCATTATTTTTTTTAGTTGTTATAACTAAATTTTTGTGTTACACACTCACGCACACATGCATACACCCCCACACGCCCACACCAGACATGTCAACTCTCACGGATTTTAAATCTCAAACTCCCTTCTGTGGGATATGTTTCCAGTTATCGAAATCAGGCACAGGCAAAATTAGGCAAAATCTCACAGATTTTTGTACTTCAAGGTTGACGTCGCTGGCCCACACGCCTTTACAGTTTTAATAATATAGATTCCAGTCTGTTCTTTTGGTTCGTTTCTCAGGTAAGAGACGAAAAGCAGCCTCCTCGTCACATTCTTCAGTGTCCATTTTTATCTGAAATATTTAAATATATTAATTGATATTTGTAAATAAAGTTTGCATGTGAAATAAAAACTCATTATTTATATATATTAGTGGATTGTCCATACATGTGACAAATATGATGGAGATGGATGAACTATTAAAGGAGTTATGCGGTATTAATTAAACGCTACCCCTTAAATACAATGCCCTCATTTGACACAGTACAGGATGTCCACAATGTCTTGTCACCCCAGTAAAATATTAACTGATTTTCGTTTCTATTTCAGACCCATTTATCACTTAGATGGCCTGGCAGTTCTTGGTTTATCTTTTACAGTTCCTGCTGTGAACAGTTTCTTTTCCTATCTCAACAGAGTCCTTTTTGGAGGAGCTGCACAATTGAATTGGTTCTGGAAGTCTGCACGAATATTTTCAATGGTTTTTCCACTACGTGGTCGCTCATGGACTCAGATACTAGCCAATATGCGTTGCTCAATCGTATAGTTGCTGCTATCACACATTTCAAATTTGCGTGAAAGAAAAACGAAAATCAGTTAGTATTTTACTGGGGTGACAAGACATTGTGGACAAGCTGTAATATGTAATACAAAACCTCTTGTACAAAATTATCTCTACCACAATTATTTAGTACAACAGGGTTGAAATAGTTCCTAAGACACCTAGGAAGCATGTCCAAGTGTCAAACCTTTAGAACACCGGGTGTACTGGGGCAAGGACAAAAACTCATTGGACTAAAACTCACCGAACAAAAACCCACCGGGCAAAAACTCACCACTTAAATGCAAAAGAGGACAAAACTCACCAGACAAATGTTTTTGCGAAACACATACACTCTAGTCTAGATCTCAAGATCTTAAGATCTCAAGATTTTAGACTCATTGTAGATAATTACTCTTCATCTTTCAAATTGTTCTGTTTTTAACCAACCAACCAATATTATTCCAACCAATATTATTCCAACCAATGTTATTTCGATGTCTGCTATTGAAAGCCCAGTTAGGTCAACTATATGCCCTTGACAATTGGTTAGGTTAAGTTGTGTTATTTTCATTAGTTTTAACGAAAATAACACAACTTAACCTAACCAATTGTCAAGAGCATACAGTTGACCTAACCAGGCCTTAAATGACGGACATCAAAATAACAGTGAAGGCCCGGTTAGGTCAAGTGTATGACCTAACTGGGCCATTTGAGAGATGAAGAGTAATTATCTACAATGAGTCTAAAATCTTGAGATCTTAAGCTCTAGACTAGAGTGTATGTATTTCGCAAAAACATTTGTCTGGTGAGTTTTTGTCCTCTTTTGCATTTAAGTGGTGAGTTTTTGTCCGGTGAGTTTTTGTCCAGTGAGTTTTTGTCCTCTTTTGCAGTTAAGTGGTGAGTTTTTGTCCGGTGAGTTTTTGTCCTGGATCCGGGTGCACTACGTCAACTTTTTTTCATGGATCTCCTCCTCCACATTCACTCTTTGTGAAACTATTGTAATAAAATGTAAAGGTTTGTGAGTACCCTCGCGCTACATACTTGTATTTATGTAGCATAAGTATGCATACGCTTATAAATGTTTACATACATACATGCAATTAGATATACTTATCCTATACGCGCATTTACAACTTATTTCATATATAACTTAATTGCAAGGCCCCATCTTGAATATCTTGAATATTTTCGTTAGTTAGCCTTATAAGGCTAACTAAAGAAGGCTGGGGGCCCTGATCTTCAGTTGATCCAAAGTATCTAACTGGATCACCTGAAAATCAGGGCCCCCAGACTTCGTTAGTTAGCCTTATAAGGCTAACTAACGAAAATATCACGACTTAACCTAACCAAGCGTTAGGTCAACTGTACACCCTTGACGATTGGTTAGGTTAAGTCGTGATATTTTCGTTAGTTAGCCTTATAAGGCTAACTAAAGAAGGCTGAGGGCCCTGATCTTCAGGTGATCCCAAATTTCTAATTCCCAATTCTGTTCTCATCTCTTGTTAATATTCTCAATTAAGAGAAATTGAGTTTAGGGGGATGAAGTCCCAATAAGTAAGAGCTTTATTAGAAGGACAAGCCTTTGACCTATTTAAGGCTTCTTCCTTCACACTTACACTTCACGAAGACTTTAGAATTGGCTGAAAACTTCTGTTTCTAATAAATCTATTTCTTATTATGTCTTTATTCCTTTAATAATTATAAAGTTTATTTTTTTTTACTTTTCCTCTCATATTTTCATTAATTATCGTCTGAATTTTATTTCTGTTTCGTCTCTTTTTACTTTTTTATTCAATTTCTCTCTTCTCTCTCTCTTCCTTTCTCTCTTTCCTTTATAATCTTAATTCTCGAGAGAAAACAACAAGACAGATTAAACTCAAACAAAGAAACAGTTTCGTTCTATGGGATTCATTTATCTTAAACTACCGCATATTCCCTCCCTCCCTCTACTATTCCATCTATTAACACAAAAGCGTTAATCACACTTTTCAGGGAGACTTAGCTCATAAATGACAATACAAGGGAATTAATTTAACCCTTATATGCAAATAAAATGAACCATAAACTTAAATAGGTTTGAAAATAGATTACAATTGTAAATATAACGTTAAAAGTTTGCCAAAAAATAACCATGAATCGTTAGTAGATACTTCCAATTTAATTAAAGCTATAAGCGCTTATTTTGCCACTTCGCTCGGGTCTCCAAAAGTATCGCTTTCCTCCACGGTAGATCCGAGCGTAGCGAGTATCAGCAAATTTTAAAAAAAAAGGTCCATTTTCTTGGGCATTTTTAATTATGGTTGATGTAAAAATGATATTAATCCCGAAGGATCGACGAACCTAATTAATGTTTCCTATATTTTATTTATTTTCGCCTGTAAAAATTACAGTAATCCTGAAGAGTTCACTAAATCCATCGTTCATTTTACATTTCGACCGATTGAAATCCTCCATAATCCCATACATTTACTTAAATTTTGCGTGTAAAACAACCAACAGGATTTGTACATAGTGACAATCAGTTAGTAATGGAAACAAATTTCTCCAAATAATTTGTATAAATTTTGATTGGTTGCCTCTCCATCAAGAAAAGGTTGGTCGGCTAAAATTTGTGTTGGCAAAACTTAGACCTAAAATATAATTACTCTCTAAATTTGGTGTGAATTAGCATGATTATACACTATATCCTATAATTACACCTGCTTTTCGAAAGTCATATGTACATTTTCCACATTTAATGCAAATCTTCGATCAATTGAAGATCAGGACCCCCAGCCTTCTTTAGTTAGTCTTATAAGGCTAGCTAACAAAAATATCACGACTTAACCTAACCAATCGTCAAGGGCGTACAGTTGACCTATGCAGAACCCTTAAACTTATGGTTCTATATGTACCACAACGTTGCAAAAAGTCAGTTTTAGAAAATTTTTCATGGTACCTGAGGTGTACGTACATATAAAACTTCCTGCAAGATGGTGAAAATTGGTTGGGTAGAAACTGGTTGAAACTTGTGTTATTTAATATGTTAGCCCTCTAATACGACAATAGTTACGTCCAACTAACTTAATCCCAGAAATTTTTCTTCAACTTTGATGTACGATACTGTACAGTAATATGGGCCTAAAAATATGTACGTATCTTATAGTTACCCCTGGGAGTATTCCAACAGATCTTGCCTCCAACTTTTACATTTTCTGCAAATTTAGTGTCAATCTGTATAAATAGATTTGAAAAATTTTTCTTTCTAACAGTTCTGAAGACATCATTCTTACAAAGCTTAAATTACCTTACTTTTAAGCCCTTGTTTGTGCTGTTCATTGATCTACTCACATTACTTGATTACTTTACTTACAGAGTTAGTCATTCAAGGATTCTGGAAAAACACACGATGAACTTAAATTATATTTAATGTGTTATAGAATAAAAACTATATAAGGTATTAACACGAAACTTACACACACACACACACACCACGAAACTTACACACACACACACACACACACAGAACGCAGACCTATATATATATATAAATTCTCTTTGACACAAACGAAGAGCAAATCAGCTGCATTCCTGGTTTTTAGGTCATGCTGAGTGAATGAAAAAAAAAAAATATATATATATACATATATACACCCAGATACAAAAATCATATTACGTCAGCAATATGTAAATCGAGAATATGAATCATATCGACATTAACATCTAAATTTGTTGCCATGGAGACGTTACATACATAAAGTATGTACGTTGCGTCATAGCAATCGTGGAAATTTGTGGTTAGCTATTATTATTTTATACCAATATGACATCTTGGTATATGTTGTTTCAGGACTAAAGAAATCCTACATACAAAACTATTGTTTAAGTTATAGGTTATATTATATAGGGGGCACGCGGAGGTAGACAGAACGTAAATCATTCGAACCGGAACTAAGCGACTCTAACCGTAATTAAATCCAATTTTGAATCGTTTAAGTGGAATAATATCGAATCTGAGTTAATTCCGGATCAAGCCAATTCACGTACGTCATTATGATATAGGAATTCTACTTTATCTTCGCCTAAAATATCTTCCCAATCTCTCGGACCTCACATCTTTACCTTCCGAAATCTATGCTCGTTTAAAGTATTGGGATCACCTGAAGATCATGGCCCCCAGGCTTCTTTAGTTAGCCTTATAAGGCTAACTAACGAAAATATCACGACCTAACCTAACCAATCGTTAGGTCAACTGTACTCCCTTGACGATTGGTTAGGTTAGGTCGTGATATTTTTGTTAGTTAGCCTTATAAAGCTAACTAAAGAAGGCTGGGGGCTCTGATCTTCAGGTGATCCAAGGATTGTACTAGAAATAAGATATGAACTTAATGTCTGAATAATCTTATTATTAACTTCATTATCATATAAATTTAATTAATGTAACCTACGCATGCGCATTACCACTATAGTTTGTGTGTGTGTGTGTGTGTATGCGACCTTAAAATGATTTTGTATACCTTTTCATAAAGTATAGCTACTAAAATATCGGGAGGATATTTTAAGCGAAGATAAATGACCCTCCTGACCTTCATGAGGGTTTTGAATGACGGTTCAGAATCGACCTGTGGTCGACTCCTCTGCAGCATCGCTCGGAATGACCTAAACAGTAGTTTCATATGTACGATTTCTTTAGTTCTGAAACAACATTTCAAATTCGGACATATTTAAAATGTCAAATGCGTAAAAAATAATAAGTTACGCACAAATTTCCACCATTGCTATGTTGTTGTTGTTTAGCCGATCAGCTCACCCTGATCGAGCAAGCCGGCGGTACGCAGGTAACCGATCGCCTTCTCCAGAGTGGACCAGAGGTTCAGCGCACTAGTGATGTTGTGTTGTGTTCTATGTTGTGCTAGAGCGGTACAGTCTGTCATAATGTGTTCAATTGTTTGCGGTGTGTCCTGGCACAGGTAGCAGGTGTCGTCTGTGGAGTTGTCTAGTCTGTGTTTATATGTCTGTAAGTTGGGGTGATGTTCACATCGGAATCGTGCTAAGTTAACTCGATCCACCATTGCTATGACGCAATATATGTAACGTTTCCATGGCAACAAGTTTAGATGTTAATGTCGTCATGATTCACATTCTGTATTTACTTATTTCTGACGTGGACATGATTTTTGCATGGATAAAAAGTAAACTCAGTTATAGCTGTTATTGATATATAAAACCATCTTTCAAAATACTCAGCTTAATTCACACAAACTCGCTGAAGACACAAAACTTGCTAAACACTTAGTTAAAATTTTTACCTTAGACTTTGTTCGTGTAAATACACATATACACAGTTAACGAAACCCCAGTCAATAAAAACAAACCATATATCATTAAAAAAAAAGGGGTGCTAAAGTGTAAAAAAGGATGAAAACAAGAGACACTTTCCGTAAATAACGTGGTGTATTAGGTGTAAAAACTAACTTGACACCAAACACCTAAAACCAAATAAAAATATTAATCCAAATAAATTTAATTAATTTTAAGTGGTTAATGAATTAACAGAGATTAATTAACAAAACATTAAATTATACACACCAAAACAGAAAAAAAAAATGTGTAAATAATAACCGTTAAAGATGCCAAAATTAACTACCAAAAAACTTAATATTTTTCAAACGAAAGAAGATTCGCGAGAGCAAACATGCCATTCTCCTCCAACTTTTTCAAATATGTGGCCAGAAAACACCTCGAAACTTCTCCGTCATTTCATAACTTTAACAGATGTAAAAGAAGACAAAAAGAAGAAGAACCCCGCCTTCTTTACACTTTGTTTAAAAGTAATGATCTGGAGACATCTTGAAACTGTCATCCAATGCCAATTGTACCGATAATGGTTAAAACTTTCGGGAAATCATTCATAGAGAATCGATAAATATTTTTACTGAGAAAACGATACTCTTTTATTATTATTCGACTTTAAAGCAAAGGAATCAATTAAAATTTTCTTTGAGTTCATCTTAGTTATTGATTCTACAGAACACTCAGCTCTTCATAGTAAATCACCACGAATTTTTAATTGGGTATTCGTTGGTCGTTAAATGTTCCAGTACTAATTAGTAATGGTATAAAATATTTGGCTAAAGCGTAATTAGCTATAAGTTATATAGTCTCGCAAAAGAAATCATTAACGAAGACTGAAAAATTCATGGTTAGTTTTGATATCACTTCATTATTTATTATCTCGACAATTTATTGATATCTTGATAACAAAGACAATTAGTATTATTCTCAATAAACTCTTCGATACTGTCTCATCGTATTTTGGTTTAAACTACGAAGCTTTGAAGAAACTCTTCGATACTGTCTCAACGTATTTTGGTTTAAACAATGAAGCTTTGAAGAAACTCTTCGATACTGTCTCATCGTATTTTGGTTTAAACTATGAAGCTTTGAAGAAACTCCTAGAACTGTCTAAGATAAATATTTTACATATAATAATAAGTCTATACACCAACAAATTGATGGAGTTACTATTATGTGAAAATAATGGTTGTTTACCATTGCTAGATTTACTAATCACAAGGAAAAAAGATCACTTTTCTACTAATGTACACAGAAAAGGTACTTTTACAGGACACGGTATGAATATTTCTAGTTTTTACCCTTTAGTATTTAAAATTAATTTAATACGAACTCTATTATACCGCGCTAATCACTTAAGTTCTACATTCTTTAGTTGTTATAACAAAATGAAATTTCCAAAATCTTATTTTAAGAGTAGCTGTTTCCTACAGATTACTGGAGTCAATAATCTCTAAACCTCTTAATTCAATTTATCATTCAAAAACTCCTCTCATTAATATCCTAAAAAAACCTTATTTATCAATGCCCCACCTAGAAATTTTAAATACTCCAATTATGAAAGGCCTTCCAAAGACTTTGGGTCCTTTCCATGGTAGAATTTTATTTTTTGTTTCATGAATCCTTTAACTGTAGGCAGTTTCTTCAAATTCAAGGATCAAATTCCACTTTTGATGAAGTCTAAACTAATTTATGAATATACTTGTCCTTGTAAAAATGGATTATATATTGGTTGTACATCCAGACTTCTTGAAGTAAGAATTGATTCACATAGAAGGTGTTAGCTATAGAACAGGAACACTTCTAACTAACTTAGAATCATCAGCTTCACGTAGCCACGCTAATAGATGTAATTATAAACTGGAATATAAAGATTTGAAACTGCTTTCTTTAGCTAATAATAAACGAGACCTTTTAATCCTACGCTCAATTATTATAAAGAAAAAGAAACCAAACGTAAATACTGATAAAACTTCTGTTCTTTCATATATTATTCGCGTTGAAAAGAAAAATTACAAACTAAATATTAGAAAATAATGTTTTGTAAAGTTTTAAAACTTCACGATTTTAGATATTTTTTTATTATCTGTCTTTAATACGAATTATAACTCAATTTCTAAAATGATTTTAGTCTTGAGAATAGGTCAAGGTTCGAAACGTTGACTCATAAATAAATATTTTCAGACGAAATAATGTCACCTGTATGGATTATCTTGTTTTTACTTAAAATTATAGCATATATACTGTATATATATATATATATACTGTGTATATATATATATATATATATATATATATATATATATATATATATATATATATATATATATACACACCAGCACATGCATTGTCTTTTTACTTTCATTTCTTTCAAATACAAACATTTCTGAACTCAAATTTGGTGCGATAAGAAAGGTTGTAATTTTTGCTCAGAGGTTGTTAATTTGGCAAAAAGAAGGCCAACAAGTTTTAATGTAACTTTATTATTAAGAAACTAATAGTAATAACAACATTAAAGCAAGAAGTATCACACTTTCACGTTCATTTTTCCCATGAACGTGCAAGAAAGTAATAGCGTAACTTTTTAGAAAGCGTTATTAATATTCTTAATCGCTTCTTCCGCGCGAAATCGAGGTTTATTTAGAAATGACATCGTAATTGTATATTCTTGAACCTCGGTAAATTTCAGTAATTAAATTTTATGAATAGAAGCGATTTGTGCTTCTTTTCAATATAAAATAATAATAATAATAATAATAATAATAATAATATTTGGAGCTGTTTAATCTCTTTCGTAATGACGAAAGTCATGTTACGAAGAGATCTGCAGTATTACGTGGGATTCGAACTGTTTAACGATGGTCACCCATCAACCTACTCATCAGACTCAGCGTCGCTTAACCTCGCTGATCTAACTGGGAGCGGTGTTGCGAAGTGGCTAGCTTAATGTAACTCATAATAACTTGTCCATTAAGTGTCAAGTCAAGAGAATGACATTATCTCGGGAACAAAGGGATTAATTTCAAGACTCAAATTTGTTTGAGGAGAACGTGAAGAAAGGTTACCAGGAATGGATGGCTACACGCCACAAGGAAAGGTGGAGGGAGTTGGTCTTGTTACCTCATTTAGTCATGTTATTTGAAGCTTTGGTACCATATCTGAACGACATATCTCTTCAATCCAGGACAAACTTCCCGTTTCAACAAAATGGTGCCCCACCCCCAGTTTGTTTTAAGAATAAACAACTAGTTGAACACATCACCACGGAAATGTTATGTAATGCCCTTAACAGGTCAGTTGATAGTATTAACATGTGTAAACAGCTTCATGAAATGTTTATTGCCAAAGCTGTTACCTCACAAATAGCCGGACTTCATGGGTTGCAGTTCGGGCATTTATTAATATATTTGCTAAACTTCACATGAGGCTGGATTTTTTGTTACACACTGTATATACTACAGAAAAATAGTTTGTTAATTTATAAACATTCATTGGCTTTATTCATATCCTTTACGAAAACTACAAAGTATTCAAATAGAAATGCAGCCACATTTGAGAATGCATATAGGTTATCATTGTAACCTAACCCTTTTCTTTCTGTTTCGGGTTGCGTTTCTTTTTGAACACCCTGTATATTAAAACGAGTTGAATATAATTTTGAAATCATTATAGATATTAAAAACATTTCAACAAGAGAATAATGGAATCTCAATTACAGGCTTTGTTGCTACCTTATCTAATGAACACGCTTCGCAGTTCTGTATTAAAATTTAAATTCTGTACTTAAGCATGGGGGAAAGTAACTTTCAGCAAGTTTCTTTTGAAAACTAAGTTTTTTAAAACTAAGTTTTTAAAACTAAATTTATGCTCTTCATGTAATTTTATTTTTAAAACAAATAACTGGTTTTTTTTTGGTTTTTTTGCAGTCTAACTTTTTATCCTTTAAGTTGCAGAATTTAACTTTTAAAGACTATTATATTACTTGAGGTTAAAAGTGTGTGCAGTTTATTTTTTGGAAAGTACAGTAAATTAATTAATTGTATGAGTTAATAATGCTTCTATTTTCTTCGCCAAAACCTTATGGACTAAGAGCCGATGAAGATAGAGCAAATAGAGCTAGGGCGTAACTTGGAGGCGACGCGCAGACATATCGCCCTAACTCTGCGGAAAATGGACGAGGGCTACTGCATCGTGAGCGGGTACAGCTAAAGAAGGGAGCTCAGGGGGAGACGGGAGTGAGCTTCAGAACGCTGAATGTTAGTAGTATGACGGGACGCGCAAGGGAGGTGGTGGATCTGATGGAGAGGAGGAGGATGCAGGTGTTGTGTGTTCAGGAGACAAGATGGAGAGGGAATAAAGGGGAGATTGGTGCTGGCTATAAATTTTATTATAGTGGCACATCACAACAGGGAAGGAATGGTGTAGGGATTATTCTCTCGAAAGAAGTGAAGGAGAATGTACTAGAGGTCAAACGAGTGAATGATAGAATGATCAAGGTGAAAATTGAATGCGGCGGAGATGTGGCAAATATACTGAGTGTGTATGTACCGCAGGAGGGATGTGATGAGCAGGAAAAGGAGGATTTTGGAGCGGGGTTGACCAGGAAATGCGTGCTATGCCTGACCATGAGCGTGTAGTGATCGGAGGAGACTTCAATGGCCATATTGGGAACGGCGACGATGGAGTAGGTAGAGTGCATGGTGGACGGGCAATGGGTAAACAGAACCAGGAAGGAGAAAGAATAGTTGATTTTGCAATGGCATATGACATGGCAATTGCAAATACCTTCTTCAAAAAGAGACGGGAACATCTGATTACGTATAAGAGTGGCGGACGTGAATCCCATATTGACTATATGCTGTATTCAAGATCTAAGTTGAAAGACGTTGTGAATTGTAAGGTGAGCCCGGGTGAAGAAAAGAAGTAACACCACAACATTGTGTTGTGGTAATGGACCTCGTGACCCGACAATTCAGTGCAGGACAATTCAGCGCCGACAATTCAGCGCCGACAATTCAGCGCAAAGACAATTCAGCGCAAGACAATTCAGCGCGAAAATACCAACAAAGAAGAAGAAAGAACAAATCCAGAGGGAAGAGAGGCTTGCAACTGTTAGGTTAGGTTAGGTTAGGTTAGGTTTCTAGTTTTTTAAATAAAATCTTAATTTTAACAATTCTAACAAATTTTGTTTTTTTAAATAAAATTTTAATAATTATACTCCTTTGAATTTTATCTCCGATTTGTCACTCCTTCGTTATGTCACTCCTTCGTTACGGTATTTATGTCACTCCTTTGTTATGTCACTCCTTTGAAATGTCACTCCTTCGATACAGACCCAATTTAGCATATATATAAATATACAAATTTTTCTCTTTTTTATTTATTGCGATTTATTTTTATTATTTTTAACTAAACTTTTAACTGTACTGACTTGCGCTGAATTGTCGGAGCTGAATTGTCTTGCGCTGAATTGTCTTTGCGCTGAATTGTCGGCGCTGAATTGTCGGCGCTGAATTGTCCTGCGCTGAATTGTCGGTGCTCCAATGGACCTAAGGGCAAATGGAACTAGAAGAGGTAGGCCAAATATTGTACCTAAAATCAGATGGTGGAAATTGAAGGAACAAGAGTACAAGGAGGCCTTTAGAGAGAGGGTAATGAGGGAATTAAGAACACAGGGATTGGACGACGTTGATGACTGGTGGTAGGAAAATGCTAAGGTAATAAAGAAAGAAGGAAGAGAAGTGCTGGGAGTGTCATCTGGGAACCGCCAGAAAGATAAAGAAACTTGGTGGTGGAGTGAAGAAGTGCAGGATAAAGTGAGAGAGAAGAAAAAAGCGTGGAAGACATGGGTCAACACAGGGTTTAAACCAAGACAAAGAGAGGTATAGGAGAGCGAAGAAAGAAGCTAAGACTGCGGTGGCAAAGGCCAAAAGCGAAGCATACAGAGATGTATATGAGGAACTTGAAACAAGAGGAGGGCAAAAGAAAGTATTTAAAATAGCAAAGGCAAGAGATAAAGCAACTAATGATATTACACATATAAGGTAAATGAAGGATGAGCATGGTGTAGTGATCTCTAATATGCAGGATATTAAGCCACGGTGGAAGGTTTATTTTTAAAGGTTGTTGAATGAAAAATGTGAAGCTACAGGGCCTGATGAGATACCAATGGAAGTTTGGAAAAGTTTGGGGTTGGAAGGAGTAGACAGCCTTAGCGATTTGATGCGCAAGATATATGACCAGGAGAGAGTGCCAGAAGAGTGGAGGGAAAGCATACTGGTCCCAATATTTAATGGGATGGGAGATGTTCAGGAATGTACAAATTATTGAAGGATTAAACTGATGTCGCACACAATGAAGGTCTGGGAACGGATTGTGGAGAGCGGGTTGAGGGAAGAAACAAGCATAGTGGATGAACAGTTTGGCTTCATACCGGGAAGAGGGACAACGGATGGCATTTTTGCACTTAGACAGTTGATGGAAAGATATAGAGAGGGGCAGAGGGAGTTGCACATAGTGCTCATAGATATAGAGAAGGAGTATAACAGAGTACCGAGGCAAGAGGTGTGGAGGTGTTTAAGGGAAAAATTAGAGCCGGGGAAGTATGTGAGGTTGGTGCAGGATATCTACAAGGGGTCACGTACTCAAATACGATGTAGCGCAGGATTGACGGAAGGTTTCGAAGTGAAAGTTGGTTTCCATCAGGGATCGGCCCTGTGCCCATACATCTTCGACATTGTTATGGATGTAATGACGGAGGAGGTGAGGGAGCAGGCGCCATGTGTATGCTCTTTGCTGACGATGTGGTTTTGTGTGGAGAGAGCAGAGAGGAGGTGGAGAGGAAGCTGGAAAGGTGGAGGGCAGCACTGGAAAACCGAGGTTTGAAGATTAGTAGGGCGAAGACAGAGTACATGAAGTACAATGCGGGACAGGGGCAGAGAGATGAGGTGCGACTCGAAGATGAGGTGGTGAAGAAGGTGGAAAATTTTAAATATTTGAGATTGTGGGTAGAGGATGGTGGAGAGCTGGTAAGGGAAGTGAATAATAGAGTACAATCAGGATGGAATAATTGGAGGAAGGTGTCTCGGGTACTGTGCGATAAAAGAATATCAATGAAATTGAAAGGGAAGGTAGTCAAGGCGGTAGTGAGGCCTGCAATGTTGTATGGTGCGGAAACGTGGCCTATGAGGAAGAATCTGGGGAGGAAAAGGATAGATGTAGCAGAACTGAGAATGTTGAGATGGATGTGTGGGGTTACGAGAAGAGATAAAATTAGAAATCAGTTTATTCGTGGAACGACGAAAGTAATAGAGGTGTCAAAGGAAGCTCAAGAGCGAAGGCTTAGATGGTTTGGACATGTCTTGCGGAGAGAGGAGGAATATGTTGGGCGACGAGTTATAGAGATGAAACCACCTGGAAGAAGAAGGGGAAGGCCGAGGATGAGATGGAGAGAGTGTGTGGAGGGCGATATGAGGAAGCGAAATCTGGCGGCGAATGTGGCGTTGGACAGAAATGAGTGGCGAAGGCGGATTAGGAGCAGCGACCCCACTTAGGCGTGAGAAAATGCTGCCGACAAAGAAGAAGAATAATGCTTCTATTTTCAAGAAATCCTTTGATCTTATTGTGCAACTAATTGAATAATCGCTATTTTTCATATATGAAATATCAGACTTTTTCCTATTACCAAATTTTTGAAAATTTTCTCACTAAAAGTTCATAAATTTTATATTATTTATTTTTCTTACAAAAATTTGTTGAATGATAAGTGAAATTATAAATAACAACGCGAGTATTTAATATAAAAAGAAATAAAAATGTTTCCCCTCCCCCAAATTTGTATTATTCCGTTTTCTTTTCATTAGTCTCCTGCAGTAATAATGGTCGTTTCACGAACTAACACTATCTATAATTCTAACCATGGGTCAATAATTAATTTTCTCCTAGGCTCGTTCAGATGTTTCTGCAACTGTTACAAAAATCTGGTACCCACACTTTATTTTATATATTTTCTTAATGTGTTTGTAATGTGGCCCGACATTATTTTATCGAAATAAACTTAAATTACAATCTACTTTTTTGTACAATTATTGTATTTTACTTAAATTAACATTATTTGATTTGCATACTGAACAATTATGGAAATGCTTGAAATGAAGGTACATCTACAATTCATAAGTTGTTGTTGTTGTTGTTGTTCAGCCGATCAGCACACACTGATCGAGCAAGCCGGCGGCACGCAGGTAACCGATCGCCCTCTCCAGAGTGGACCAGAGGTTCAGCCCACTAGTGATGTTGTGTTGTGTTCTATATTGTGCTAGAGCGGTACAGTCTGTCATAATGTGTTCAATTGTTTGTGGTGTGTCCTGGCACAGGTAGCAGGTGTCGTCTGTGGAGTTGTCTAGTCTGTGTTTATATGTCCGTAAGTTGGGGTGATGTCCACATCGGAATCGTGCTAAGTTAACTCGATCCGATCTGCTCAGGCTGATCTCTGACCTGTTAATAGGTGGCGGCTTCGCACCTAGGACCGCATTCGGACCGAGTCGTGTCGGTGCTTTGTGGGTTAGGTGTGTGTGTGTGTATGTGTTTTCTCTACTGTGTGATGTCTGTGGGGTGTAGTATGGAATGGAGTATTTGGTTATAATGTCTCTCTGGTGTTGCTTTAATGGTGCGAGGTGTCGGTGCATGATTGTACATGTAGTGGCAAGGGTGTTGTGGGTTAGTTGTCGCTGCTGCCATGAATTGTGTTCCCCTCATGTCTAAATGTTCCCTAACTTTCAGTATTTTTGTTTCTGTGTGCAGGTGTTCTATTGGTGTTGTTTGAGTGCACCCTGTAATGATACGAAGTTCGTTGTTTTGTATTGTCTGTAAGGTGTTTATGTGTGTATTTGAGATAATGGGTGCCCAGCATGGGCTAGCATAGTCCATAACTGAGCGAATATATTGTTTGTATATGAGTGATGTTTCCTTCTGGTGTCCAAAGTTTGTGCCTGTTAGTACCTAAGCGTGTTAAGTCTTGACGTACATTTGTTTTTAATGTCCTGAATATGGTTTGCAAAAGATAATGATGTGTTGTATGTGACCTCAAGTATTTTGGTCCTGTGAGTGTGTGGAATGTTGGTGTTGTTTAGTGTAAGCTGTGGAGTTATCTGATGTTCTTTTGAATTGCTTGTAAGCAAGGTGATGGTTGATTTTGTGGGCGCTACTTTGAGTCTATTGTGTGTGAGCTAGTCTTGTATACTGTTTATGTATGTTTGTAGGTTATTTGTAGCGGTGTTGATGTTGTTGTGGGTGGATGTTAGAGTGATGTCATCTGAATATGATGATAAGGTAAGCTTGTTATCTATGGGTGTTGGAATGTCATGCATGTATAAGTTGAACAGTGTTGGTGAGAGAACAGAGCTTTGAGGAACCCCGTTCGGGAAAAGCTTGCTTTTTGGATGACTTGCCATTAAATGTGACATGTGAGGATGTTCCTTAAAGGTAGTTGCTCAGCCACCTTTTAGTGTTATTGTGCATGTTTGTGTTGAGTATTTTGTTCATGAGAGGGAAGCGTGGGATAGCATCAAATGCTTTACTAATGTCTATTGTTACTAATCGTATACGTTGAACTGGTGGTCTGGAGTTGATGCCATCCATGATGTGCTGCGTGAGGTTAGTGAGTAATGTCGTGGTTGAGTGGTGAGGTCTGAATCCATGTTGAGTAGGTGACAGTGGTATGTGTGGGTTGGTGATTTGTAAGATTAGTCTTTCTGTTACTTTGGAAGGTGTGCATAGTAAAGTAATGGGTCTACAGGAAGCTGGTTCTGTTGGATTTTTGTTTGGTTTGAGTAGTGTAATAATTTTACCTTGTTTCCATATGTTAGGAATAATACAGTGTTGGTATGTGTATGTGTTGATGTTTGTGAGAGCTAGTATTCCCTGTGGGCCCAAGTGTTTAAAGTGTATGTTAGAGTTGCTGTCTGGTCCAGTAGCCTTCGAATTCTTAATGTTTTTGATGATCTTGGTGGTCTGGTCTGTATTGAAGGGTGTAATGGTCGTGTCGAGTCTATAGGTTTTCTTGTGTCTGGCTGTTTGTCTGTCTGCGTGTTTCTGGTTGTTGTCTCTGTTTAAGTGACTTATCTTTGCGTAGTGATTAACTAGAATATTAGCTTGTTGTGTATATGTTGGGATATTATTTTGGCTGCTACAGATAGCCGCGTGTGAGGTGTGAATGCCGTTGTTAGAGTGGGTAATGCTGTTTATAGTCTCGTATAGCCTGGATGTATCTGTGGAGTGATTTAGTGTTGTTATGAATTCCCTAAATGTTTCTGTTTGTTTTTCTTTAAATTTGTTGTTTATTTCTGTGTTGAGCTGTTGTATCTGCTGTTTTATGGCTTCTGTGTGTGGTGTTTGTGTGCTATGTTTGAGGTTGTTACGTTGTCTTATGAGATGGGCTATTTCTCTAGTGTAATTTTGGTTGTATTTCCTAATGTTGCCCTTGGGTATGTATTTGTTTGCATTACTGATGATCTGATTAAATGTCTTGAGTGTTGTATTGATGTTTATGATGGGTGTGCTGTTTAATGTGGTGAATTGCTCTTCAGTCTGTATTTTGAATTGTTCCCAATCAGCTTTCTTGTAATTTCTGTAAGTGTGCCTAAGGCTGTTGGGGCAGAGTGTAGAACGTGTTGTAATGATGATGGGCAAGTGGTCTGATGTCAGTTGATTTTCTGTTCGCCATTGTTTATGTGTTGCTAGTGAGGGAGAACAGAACGTTATGTCTGGGTGGGAGTTTGAGTATTCTGTTTGATGTAGTATGTGTGTATGTTCTATGTTGTTAAGAATGAGAAGGCTGTTTGGTTGTGTGGCTATATTGGCGCCTCTGGTGTTGTTTTGGTTGTGAAGGTACCAACTAGTGTCTTTAGCGTTAAAGTCTCCTCCTAAGATGACATTAATGAGAGAGGCCAGATTGTGTAACTGTGGATTGTAATTGGTTGGCACTTGGGGTGAACTATCTGGTGGGATGTAAATGTTGATGAGTGTGGTGTTGTGTTTTGCGCTTGTTTTAATGTTAACTGCCTGAATTTCTATCGTGTTATCTGCTTGGATTGTGTTTGTAATGTTTTGGGTGGCATCAGTGTAGCTAATGCTTTTACGTATGTAAGTGATGAGTCCACCCCCGTGACCCCCATTACGATCTTAACGGATCGCCGTGAAGTCAGGGATGGTGGGTGTTTTATGTGTGCATTTAGTTTTGTTTCTTTTATAAGTGCTATGTGAATGTTTTGTTTGTGTACGAATTCCTTAAGCTGCATGATTTTGTTCGTGAAGCCATCTACTTTAGATGTAGGTGAATATGGCATATTATTTTCAGTCTTTTGTTATATCTTCACTCAAAATAAAACTTCTAAATTTAGAACTTTTAACTTATTATTGAGGTGCATTCTAAGGGAAGTTTTCCCTTCTTTGTGAGGGTGCATTCTAAGGGAAGTTTTCCCTTCTTTGTGAGGATGCATTCTAAGGGAAATTTTCCTTTCTTTTTGAGGGTGCATTCTAAGGGAAGCGTTCCTTTCTTTTAGGTATGAAAGTTTCTTGTCAGATGATATAATAACTTCTTTTAATGAAACATAATTTCTTTAGATAGAAGAAATAGTCTTCAAAACCTCCTTTTTGAGTGATTTGAGACAATACAAGATAATATTTCTATGTATAAAAGGTTGCAGGAAGTCTCTGTTTTCTGTTATACACACACAAACACACATATAGATTTGTTTAGACTTATGTTTTGAGTTGTTGACAACCTGAATGAGGGAACTTTTGCGTTATATTACTTTAAACGAGGTCATACATTACTTTACAACGAGATCATATATGTATGAAAAAATGAAAAAAGAAATATCACAAAAACCTGATTAGTGAAAACAAGACCTGTGCTGCGATGGACTTTTCAGAAGAAGGGTGGCCACATATACTCAATTTACCTCTTAAATTATAAGTTACTGGACAGTAAAAGTGAGTATAGAGGTGAACTAGGCTTGGCTTGTCGACTGTACGACATTAATTCAAGCTGTAAAATGAAAAATCTACATTCTAAACAGAAGACGTTCTGTTTGCTTCACATTATTACTCTTAACATTTTTTTATTTTCAATTTATATCCATTTCTTCTTGTAATTAATTCTTGTAATTTCCATTATCAAAGCCAATTATCACTGAAATTGGAATTAGTTTTCATATAAGTCGACGTTTTTCAAGTTAAAACATATCTAGTTTAGCTAATTTTCCTCAAATATTTTACTTCTCAATTCTGGATTCATTGCGGTTGCTCCAGCCAGGGTTTCTTAACCTTTTCATGCACCTTAACTTTCCATGCACATTCGACATTCATTGCTACATTTGATAAAATAAATTGCTTTTTATGAGTCAGGAGGGGGTCAAGGCCTTCACTATAGTGCTCGCGAGCAAAGTTTTAGATGATGGTGGAGAGCACTGTACACAACTTAAAGAGCACTTTGGTGCTCGCGAGCACCAGGTTAAGAATCCATGCGTCTAGCCCCACCACTTTATAACTTATAAGTGTCTTTTCTCAAGTATAGATTGTCTAACTTAGAGATTGAACCTATGGTAGGTCTACTGTATATCAAGAAGACTAGGTCGAAGGTTAGTGTCAGGGTCACAGCTTGGTTCGTAATCTTGAAAGACTTTACTAGCCAAGGCCTACCCAAATAAATAAAATGAATAAATGCATGCAGCATATAAGACCTAAGCTTACATGGAATAAATAAATGCACAAATATAATAATTGTTTTATCTTCTTTTAGAGATAGCCTATAAATACGGACACTAAATAAACTGGGTCACAGTTTCAAAATATTTTTAACCACAACGCGCATGCGTCTAGGCGCCAAAAAAAATAAAACACTAATTTATTATACAAATGAAATATCTAATTTCTACGCCTTTATATATTTGAAACATTTAAGCACCTTTTACAGATATCTGAAATATCGGATCACCTGAAGATCAGGGCCCCCAGCCTCAATTACCAAATAATATCTTCGTTAAAACTAACGAAAATATCACGACTTAACCTAACCAATCGTTAAGGGCGTACAGTTGACTTAACTGGGCATTCAATTTAATTTATTATTATATTTGGTACTATAAAGCAAAAAAGAAGAATACATGGGGGCCCTGATCTTCAGGTGATCCGAAATATCTAGTAAACATTTCAAACTAGCTATTATTTATTTCAAAGGGCTAAGTTCATTATGAGCTATCAACTAAACGTTTCATATATATATATATATATATATATATATATACTGTATAACCAAACGTCTAGTACCAATTAGAGTGTAGTTAAGCTTATGACACCCGTGCAAAGCAGATAAGTTTATATACTACAGCTAAGCCAATGTCAAACCTTTATTTTATCTCTCATTCTGCTATTTCTTATTTTGCTATTTCTCATTTTGCTATTTCTATTTTGCTATTTCTTATTTTGCTATTTCTATTTTGCTATTTCTATTTTGCTATTTCTAATTTTACTATTTTATTTTATTACTTTAGCACAAAATTGAGGGTTTGGAGAAATTCTAAATTCTAGTTCTTTCAATGCTATTACATATCTGATTACGAATTCCGTGTCTTATTTCAATCGAATTTCAAATACAGCACTAACAGAGACGTATTACGGAGCTCATAATGAATTATAATTGAATAACACATTTCAAATGTTAATAAAATGGGGCCAAAAATGTATATTCGAACGTCTAATACGGCTTTGAGTGGAATATGAACTTTCAAAAATCTAAATGAATTAGGATTTTAAAATAGATAAGATTTAGTGTCTGCAGTTCTGTAAAGAAATACGCGTGAATAATAATGATAATAATAATGATAATAATAATAATGATAATAATAATAATGATAATAATAACGATAATAATGATAATAATAATGATAATAATAACGATAATAATAATAATAATAATAATAATAATAGCTTACAACATAAACAATACTTCTAAAACAAAAATATGAACCATTTAAAAGTGAAAGAAAATTATTGGTGGGGGGGGGGGGAGAGGCTCTCCAAAACTAAAAGAATTCCACTTTCGAATGAACAGAATAAAGCTTTTAAAATAAGACTGTTTGTAATGTTAAAAAACCAAAATTATACAAAGTTTTCCTTCACAAATGTATTTTACCATAAATTTAGGAACCCTAAAGTCTTTCTACTTAAAATTCCAGCCCCCCCCCCTTTTTTTTTAATCCAGAACAGCATTTTGCTCTTTTAATCTTAAACCTACTTACATGAAACAAAAGTCCTCTAATTCAAAAATACAAAGTTATTGTCATCGTTAAAAGGTACAATTTGCTTTTGAATAAAAGAAATTTTACATCAAAAGAAAGAATTATATATATATATATATATATATATATATATATTTATATATATATATATATATATATATGAGAGCCAGGCAAGGGGGTTCTAAGCTCGTGCTCTTGAGTGCTCTTTGTGCTCGTTTGTACGTGCTTGTTCCTGGAGGTTTCACGTGCGCCCTCCCGGTCCTAGCACCCAAGGATGATGGGGTTCGACCCTGCAGTCCTTGTCATCCTTGGTCTTTTTCCACTTCGACTGTCCCCTCCACCCTTTCTTTTTCCTCTCTCTTTCCTCTCACTTTTTCTTTGTTTTTCCGCCGAGATATGCCCTTTTAAATAGAGGCGAATCGGTTCTTTCCGAACTTAAAAAAAATATATATATATACGAGAGAGAGAGAGAGAGAGAGAGAGAGGAAAGAGTCGCTCTAACAGGGGTCGAACCCACCATTTCTTGAGTAGAAGGGTTCTGGATAAAAGTTAACACAACCTGTTATATATTTAAACAACCAAGGAAATGCATAACGCTTTCGCATTTAGAGGCATTTTACGTATTAACCCTCACGCACTTGAGGTAATGACCAGCATTTCATTAAAACTATCTGGTGCAACGCTGTGGATCTATAAATGGAATATCATGCATGAACCCTCACGATTTTTCATGATAAAAATATCGCCCCCACCAGGGTTCGAACCCACCACTTCCTGAGTAGAAGGCGAGGGCTCTACCCACTACACTATATATATATATATATATATATATATATATATATATATATATTGTGTGTGTGTGTGTGTATATATATATATATATATATATATATATATATATATATATTGCAACTCAGAATGGTCCATGCAACATATATACTGTGTGTATATATATACACAGTATATATGTTGCATGGACCATTCTGAGTTGCAATATATATATATATATATATATACACACACACACACACACACAATATATATATATATATATATATATAGGGTGAACCAAATGTAGGTGGACAGTAAATGATAACGTTTATTTTGAGAATACATATTTAATTTTTTGGTATACTATAATACAAAATAAAATTTAAATAAATTTAGTTATAATATTTAATATAATATAACACAAACACCATAGTTATAATGAACACCATAGTTATAATATAATATAACACAAACCGTATTCAACCTACTGTCCACCTACTTTTGGTTCACCGTGTATAGTGTAGTGGGTAGAGCCCTCGCCTTCTACTCAGGAAGTGGTGGGTTCGAACCCTGGTGGGGGCGATATTTTTATCATGAAAAATCGTGAGGGTTCATGCATGATATTCCATTTATGGATCCACAGCATTGCACCAGATAGTTTGAATGAAATGTTGGTCATTACCTTAAGTGCGTGAGGGTTAATACGTAAAATGCCTCTGAATGCGAAAGCGTTTGGCATTTCCTTAGTTGTTTAAATATATGACAGGTTGTGTTAACTTTTATCCAGAACCCTTCTACTGAAGAGATGGTGGGTTCGACCTCTGTTTGAGCGACTTTTTCCTCGCTCTCTCTTCTCTCTCTCTCTCTTATATATATATATATATATATATAATCTAGTCTGTGCCAAAAGTCCTGCGTGAAAATCCATGTTCTTTTCCGATAAACTTTGGCAAGAAATATGGAGTTCCAAGACAGGTCATTTGGTACCGACTTTTAATATATATAATATATATATATATATATATATATATATATACTTATAAGGACAAATTTGCTCGAATTTTTAGTTTATTCACAACAAAAATTAAATGACTTATATTGACAAATTAATCATCAATATAATTCCCTTCTTTTTTTATAACCTCCTCCCACCTGTAGAAAAGTTTTTTTATGCTACGTTCGAAGAAATCCATTGGTTTCGAGTTAAAAAAAGCGATCACTTCGTTTTCGATAGCTTCCCTGGATTGCAACTTTTGTCCATCTAGGTGGTGTTGCAGACTTCTGAATAAATGGTAGTCTGAAGGTGCGATGTCCGGAGAATAAGGTGGATGAGGCATTTTTTCCTAACTAAATGCCTTCAATTGGGCAGTGGTGATTCGAGCAGTGTGAGACCGCGCGTTATCCTGGTGGAATAGAACACCTCTGCGATTAATTAATGCGGGACGTTTTTCTTGTAATGCCATCTTCAATCGTTGGAGTTGTTGGCAGTAGACTTCAGCTGTAATTGTTTGGTTATCTGGCAGAAGCTCAAAATGAATAATTCCTTGCATATCCCACCAAACACAGCAAAATTTTCTTTGGATGGGGTCCATTCCTTGGCTGAAGTTCAGGCTTTGTTTCACTGCTAAGCCACTGATGTCGACGCTTAATAATGTTAAAGAGGACCCATTTTTCATCTCCAGTGACGATCCGATTCAAAAACGATGCCTGCAGTTGCCGAGAATGCAGTGATGTCCAAATATCGATTCGATGTTGAAGATTCGCTTGTGACATATCATGCGGAACCCATTTTCCAACCTTCACTACTTTTCCTAACTTTCCCTACTTTTCCTACTTTTCCTTCTGCATCATTCTGTATCTTAATAAAACTTGTGCGAACCTGTCGCCTCGTGTATTTTGCAACATTTCTAAATCTATTTCACATTATCTTGAGGTTATTCCATTATCTATCGTCCGTTTTCTAATCAAGCAGAATTTGTTACAACCTGATATATACACACTAACTTCTTGCCGTGATTTTTTTGGGGCTAATTATAATATTACTCGCCAAAACTACAGTTAATTTATATCGTGTATCACTTTGTAGTTTCGTAATTAAATTTTTTTTTAAACTTTTCAGAATAGCGTAAATTTTGTTTAAAACAGCGTTTATATCCTTCAACTGATTAAAGTAATGTTCATCTGATTATAAAGTTCACTGCCTACTTTATCCGGTTTTCTTTATTCTTTGGCGAACTTATTTCAAACTTTCTTTGAAATTTCATAATTTGTTTTGCATTTCCAGATTTGATTTTCTTTTAATTTATATTAAAAACGAACAACACTAGCTCTCTCTCTCTCTCTCTCTCTCTCTCTCTCTCTCTCTCTATATATATATATATATATATATATATATATATATATACGTGTGTATATATATATATATTGGTTAATAATCCATTTAGCATTTCTTCAACCACGGAGGGTCATTGAGAGGACTAAAAAAGGATACCAACGTATATGAAAAACACAAAAATATGTACGCCATTCTCGAATTGACAGCGGTAGGTAATGATACCTTCCTCCTGTCTATTTACAAAACAGAAACTAATCAATTAACAAGAGTAGTATGCAGTGAAGTGGATTATTCTCTTTTTTTTTTTTAAGGGAACTCGCGCATACTTTTACTGCGAAGGCTACGCGTCGTAATCATGTCTCAAAACCGCTTCCCGTCGATCAGCGAAGTTTAGCTACAACGGGTCTCCTCGTCCTGATTATGTAGCGACCCGTGGTTCGGATCCCTCGTAAATCTGTAGGTCCCGTCCATTATATGATCTTAGATGTTAGTAACTCTTATTTTAGCATGCTATAATTTAGCTTTTGCCCGTGGTTCAGTAAGTATAACACCATTTCCCTGTAAACGAAGTGAAAACACTAAGTCCTGGGTACGATTCCCTGTATTTCTGGTTAATAACGATGTGAACAGGATTTAGCAGAGTGGGTGGTATTCGTCTGACCTGCCCGCTGTGCCAGTTTCTAGACCTCTTCAGTGAGTATAATTAATATGCTACAATTTACCTTTAATCAGAGGTGTCGCATCATCAAAATTCAGTCTTTTATTCCAAAATGGACATAAATGCTTGTAGCTTCAGATTGACTTCTAATGTGTATATAAAATTTATCATGCTCATATGCCAGAATACACGGCATCTGTATGGGATAAGGTATGTTTGGGAATGGGTATAAGGTATGTATGTATGGGTTTGTATGGGTTAAGGTACGTTACATTTGGTTTAAAGAAGTATCGATAAAGTTAAAACAAGCCCTGTCATGTCTTTGTCCTGTCATGAAGCATTCGTTGAAATTGCATTTTGTTGCGTTACCTCCTCGCACCCAACGTCAACCTACCAAATCCATCGAGAATTACCGTGCCTTTATTGTCTACCTACAGGAATGTCACGCTACTAAATTTAGGAATTCTTTTATTTCACATACCTCAGGATTATGGAACTCATTACCTTCATGTAATTTTTCCCATGAGACTCATTTCATCCTAAGTCGTCTTCCAATAACCAAATACTTTTTTCAGCGTATCACTTTTATTAAGGTTTTTGTCTTATTATTTAAATAATATATATATATATATATATATATATATATATATCGTAAAGAACGACGCTTGTATAGGAGATATTCCGCGCGTCGTTCTTTACGTTATTTATACTGCGTGTTCTTTGCAGTTGAATATACTGTGTGTATATATATATATATATATATATTATATATATAATATATATATATACACACACACACACACACACACATATATATATATATATATATATATACTGTATACACACACATAGGGTGTCCCATAAGTCTCGAACCATAGGGTAAAATAAGTAATTCATGTTTTTCCGTTTATGCAAGTGCCCATAATGTCTTTGAGTAAGGAAGAACGCATCCAGGTAATTCTGCTCGTAGGAAATCGGAGTCAGAGGGAGGTCGCTGAGGAATTTAACAGATTGCATCCGGACCGCGCGCCGATAACACACAGCTGTGTCGGCAAACTTGTAGCAAAGTTCAGGGAAACGGGATCCATAGGAGATAAACCACGCAGTGGACCTCCGAGGACATCCATCGACGATGACACAGCCGCTACCATCCTCGCTCATTTCACAAACAGTCCCCAAAAGTCTCTTCGGCGTTTTTATTGCCGTTTTTATTATTTTGCCCTATGGTTCCAAACTTACGGGACACCCTGTATATATATATATAATATATATATACATACATATATATATATATATATATATATATATATAATATATATATATACAGGGTGTAAAGAAAGTCCTTTTCCGATTATAAACTTTAACTAATTACAAGAAATCCAAAGAAGACACAGTGATGCTTTGTTTTGCATGTTGTTACATAATACATCAAGTTTTTTCTTGTCAATGTTTGTTGTGGATTAATGCATGATAGGGTGGTAGGTCCACTCTTCTTTGCTGAAAAGAATGTTACGACACGAGTGTACCTGGACATGCTCGAGTTCTTTATGGGCCCCCCGAGTTGGAAGACCTTCAACCATCCATCATTTTACAGCGAGACACTGTGGTCACATTGGGGTTTGTTAGTGCGTGAGTTCTTGAACACCACTTTTCCCGGAAGATAGATTGGGCGCAACGGGCCGGTGCCATGGCCTCCACGATCCCCCGATATCACACCCCCTGGAGTTCTTCCTGTGGGGATATTTAGAGGATTATGCGTACTATACTCCTGTTACTGACAATGATACTCTTCGTGCAAGGATTTTCGATGCCATCAACAGTGTCACGAGAGATATGCTAGCGAACGTATGGCGTGAACTCAAATTTCGCTTGGATGTGCTACGTGTAATTAACGTCGCGATGTTAAGATTTAACGAGAAACATAATAAATTTAATATATTATGTAGCAACATACAAAACAAAGCATTACTGTATCTTCCTTGAAGTTTATAATCTTGAAAGGACTTTGTGTACACCATGTATATAGATAGATAGCTAGTAGATAGATACACTCTAAATACAGGTGCATAACTGTAATTAGGAAACCTCCTCCTATATATATATCTTAGAATGAACCCAAAATAATCTGTATTTTACAACTTTATATGAAATATATATTCAATTTTTCAACCTTAAATTTAAAGAGAGGTCAGCGTTAATTCCATTACTAACGTAAATTGAGTATAAAACAATGTTTCCCTTGGCTATTGTTAATCTTCAGAGCTCAGTGGTACAATTTAGAAGTGCTGTTAAGATTTAATTTCGTCATAGCTCTCTTGGAGAATATAGAAAACGGAATGCCGGTTTAGAGTCGAGCCGTTGAACAATTTTATATTGAGAAAAACATTCATTTGTGTTAGATTAAGGTAATTTGAGTTAGGTTAGATTAGGTTAATAAATTTGTTGATTAAATTTCCCATCAATAAAGTCAGCGTCAGGAACTATCCCAAATTATGCCCAAACCACCTTGACTTTGATCTTTACCACTCATCGATATATATATATATATATATATATATATATATATATATATATATATATATTATATATACACACACACACACACGGGTTTAAAAATTTAATTATTTTTATGTATTTGAAGTAGAGCGAAATATTAAAAGATATTATAAAGGTTAGTTTTTTCATGCAGGAAAGAGAGGTCAAGGTCGAACCCCGGCAAAAAAGTCAACTCCCCATAGAAGGGGAAGGAGAGATCCGAAATCACAGTTGTCTTAATTTGCCCTTTTAGTTCGGACAGATGTTGAAGCTATGTGGCGGAAACGATACTTTCCCTATATATTCAGAGACATATATATATATATATATATATATATATATATATATATATATATATATAGTATATATGGGAATGAACTCAGAGTGTGTATCATATAACACACACACACACATATATATATATATATATATATATATATATATATATATATATATATACACACACACACACATATATATATCATATATATATAATATATATATATATATATATATACACATACATATATATATATATATATATATATATATATATATATATATATATATATATATATATATATATATATATATATATATATATATATATACACACACACACATATATATACAGCGTGTCCCAAAGAAATGTATACCCACTTTGTTCGATAATACCAGCTATGAGGATAATAAATATATTACTTTTTATATGTTTTTTAATAAAGAATTTTCTCCTGAATCTAAATATTTAATTATTTTTATTAAAAATTGAAGAACAAAAAAGTTACAGATGTTTAAATTATAATTATTATTTTTGAGACTTCATGTGCGATATTTTCTAATATTTTAACCGACTGTTTTGAGATACTTATGTTTAGTGTTGATATTGAAGCATAAATGTTATAATTATTAGTTAATTCAAAAAATTTACAAATTCCATGGTTAAATGACACTTTATCTAAGATGTTCGACGTCTTCCAGAACGTTGTTTTTGTAAGTTTTGCACAGTGCCGTCGGTTTCAAACTTATCTCGTATACGTGCAAAAATATTAGAAAATATCGCACATGAAGTCTCGAAAATAATAATTATAATTTAAACATCTGTAACTTTTTTGTTTTTCAATTTTTAATAAAATAATTACATATTTAGATTCAGGAGAAAATTCTTTATTAAAAACATATAAAAAGTAATATATTTATTATCCTCATAGCTGGTATTATCGAACAAAGTGGGTATACATTTCTTTGGGACACGCTGTATATATATATATATATATATATATATATATATATATATATATATATATATATATATATATATATATATATATATATATATATATATATATATATATATATATATACAGTGCAGATTCGGATGTGAATTTATATTGAAAATATTGAAGTAAAGGTAAATAATTACCATACATTAAACGATTAGTTTCGAAACGTCAAAGTCTCGGGTTCAATTCCTGCTTTCGCTTCGGGTTAAGTTGGGCCGGCCACCTGCATATATTTGTAATGTTTTAGCTTAGGTGACTCTCATAAAAGAAAAGGGGGGGCTGGAAGAAGAGAGAAAAGATGTTCAAACAAAATCAGGCGTTCTTAGCACAGTATGTTTGGGGGCTAGCACCCTTTAAAAACATGTCAGCAAATGCTAACCCCTCAACCGTACTCGTAAATGATTAATATGCGGAGAAGGAGGAAGATCTTAAGAATAAATAATACAAAGAAGAGAAATCCGAAAGTAGAAGGTGGGGTACAGAGAAGAGTAAAAATATAAAAGAAATGGAAGCGTAGGAAGAAAGAAGTCGTGCTTCGCCAGATTCCTCTAGATGAGAGCAAGCTCTCCTTGTGGATTTGAGGATCCAAACTTCGAGGCCTACTAATCCTGGAAAGAGGCCGGCAGGCTTTCTGAATACATGGTATCAGGCGCCAGACACAGAACACCAACACTTCTCGCAGGATGTGGGCGAGAAACTCGTCCCCTCTTACGAGGTCATTGGAACGAAACAATAAAAAAGGGGGAGAGGATGGCCATGGAGGTGGCGAGAAGGAAGCAAAAAGTAAAACACCGATTATTCTCCTCCCATTTCCGGATGTTGATCCGATTAAGATATAAATAGGGGGGTCATAAGCTCATTTAAAGAAAAAACAAAACAAAACTGGGAATTACTATACGAAATATAAGAACTGCAGAATTAAATTGCATAAATGCATTAAAGTATTAGTTATCATTTGTATTATATTGTATATTGTTTAAAATGTAAGGATAACTACATCATTTTTACATTTGCATGTAACAGAAAATTGAAATAAATACCTTTGATACGATAAACACCTGATCTTTAGTTTTAAATTTTAGTAGAATCTAGTTTATTAAACTGTGTGGGGCTAATAATGTCAAAAGAATATAGGCCCATAGGTGTATATTTCTAACATGTTTTAAACAAATTAAGTTATGTCAAGTATTTTTCTACAACCTGTCTATACTTATACAGAACTGCTCAAAATGTAGATGTATGCTACTGACAGGTTTTGAACACATTAAGAAATGTCACAGTTTTGTGTTTTTTTAAAATAGGCCTATTCCTATACTTAGAACTGTTCAATAATGATGAAAAGTTCAAAGTTCGTCCATCTGACAGATTTTTACGGTAACTCGAAATATTTCCATACACGCAAACGGGAAGTATAAATAAACTTATACGATAGAGAGAAAGGCACATAAAACTTGTCCAAAAGGTATAAAAGAGAGACAAATTCAAAGGATTAATTTGAATTTCAAACAAAATTTACTGGAAATTGTTTAATAAAAAAAACTAAAAAGTAAAAGTTGTACTTGAAGAGAAACATCAGAAGAATACCTCTTGATAACAGAAAGCAAACTAGAACCAACATATATTTAACATTAGAATAAGCACCAATAGGCAGAAAGGTAGCAGTAGCAAGGATGAAAGAATGATTTGAATGCGTTTCAGACAACTCAAACAGACTGTGGAAGTTTTCATCAAATGCAAGATAAACGAGAAGGAACCCCCCCCCCCCCCCCAAAAAAAAATGGAGTGAAATCGAAACTAATCTGAAACGAACGCTTATTTACAAATTTCTTGATGAAGAATTTAAAGCAATAGAAAATGCAAAGACTATCCAAAAGTACTTTTTATGCTTTTGCAAAGGGAAGAAGACATTCAAAGGAAAAGTCAAATTCCTATAAGAGACGAGAATGGTGAATGCCCAAATGATTAAAAAGAAAAAGATAAATAGTGAATTTCGTAATGGATAGTTTGATTCACCATTTAGCTTGCCTAAACCTGAAACGAAGGCAGGAAATTCCAGTTCCTTTTATGAAATTGTCACGCAAGAAAGTAAGGACTACTTTAGGCAAGGGGTTGCTTCAATAACTTTGATTTCTGGGAAAAAATAGGGGAGAAATTTACTAAAACACCTTTCTCGGGAAATTTCTATAAAGAAATACAATGAAGAAAAATAGCGGAACCATAACATATATATATATATATATATATATATATATATATTATTATATATATATATAATAGAAAGAATAACGCGATGCGTCTGAAATCGCACTTTCTAGAGAGTGTAAACATTACTCGTATTTACAGAGGGGGGAGGAAACAGAGCCATACTAAAGAACTATCGACCAGTATAGCAATCATGCTATAAAGAATTCTGAAAAGATATTTACAGACGGACCTGAATAATACTTAAAAGAAGAAAGAGAGAAGAAAGCTTGATTCAAAATGGATTTAGAAAGAAAAGCCTTTGTCTGTCACAACTATTAGAACATCAAGAAAGAATTTTAAAGGCTTCGTGTTAGATAAAAAGATGTAATATATACAGATTTTATTTAAACCTTGATAAATGTGTTCATGGAATTACTGGTCACGAGTTTGGTATTATTGGAAAACTCGGTCTTTAGATCCAAAAACTTTAAGTGAAAGATCACAAAGAGAGTTGTGAATGGAGTTAAATCGAACTTTAGCAAACATTAGTTTATATTATAAAGAACAACCTTAGTCTTCTAGTTATCTTGAATAATATAATATTGCAAATGTAAAGGAAAAGTTCAAAGTCGTCACTGAAGCTCAGCCTATTTGGTTCTCTTCTTGAAAACTATTGACCAGAAGAAGAGGGCAATGAGTGAGATTGCCCTGTCGTTTTAAATTTGGTTTATTTTACTATGATTTATTATGATTTAGTTTATTTTATTTATTTTATTTCATTAAATGAGTATGTTGTCGTTTGCAGAAACCGCGAAAATCTCTAAAAAGTACACACAAGTGTTACAAAATGATAATTGGTATAATAGTGAAGTGACTTGAAAAGAACAAATATGAAGTTTAATGAAGTTACCTTGTAGATATTATAGATGTAGTGACATGAAGGAACTACAGGAGAATACCTACGAAACAAGCAGAAAAACACAAATTACATGAAAATACCAAGTCAAAGATCTTTAGGAGTAATACTGTCAACAGACGCCGAGTTCAGATGTTAAAACTGACAGAGGAAAACTGACAATGTTAAAACTGACAGAGAAAAAAATTAAGGGGCTTTTCCGTTCGGGGGCTAACAGCGAATTTTAATGAAAATCGGTATACTAATGTAGTTTTGGTCACTGATTTCAAAAATAACTTTCTTTTTTTGGAGAAATGAAAAACAAACATGTTAGAGCACTTTAAATAATTAATATGTGTTTTAACTAGCTTAAACTAGTTACAGAGGATTGTGTTAAATTTAGCCAGAGTCACAAACTGCTATTGTTTATGAAAAAGTGCTCTAAGTGTGGGAAAGTGTGTTTCTTTGATAAAAATACCCAGTTCTTTCGTTGCCAAAAGCGTTGGTCAAACGGTAAAAAGTGCAACTTGAAGGATCCCAGCAGATCTGTAAAAGTAGCAGAAAAAAAATCAAGAATTAATGCCCAGTTAGGTCAATTGAATGCCCGGTTAGGTCAGTTGAATGCCAGGTTAGGTCAACTGTACGCCCTTGACGATTGGTTAGGTTAAGTCATAATATTTTCGTTAAAAACACATTAATTGTTTAAAGTGCTCTAACATGTTTGTTTTTCATTTCTCCAAAAAATGAAAGTTATTTTTGAAATCAGTGACCAAAACTACAACAGTATACCCATTTTCATTGAAATTCGCTGCTAGCCCTAAAAGGGAAAAGATCCAAAATTAATAGGAATCAGATGGAAGAGTTTTCACTGAAGAAGAGCTCCAGCGTCACTAGTTTAGTGGATGGTGATGGTGATAATAATACAGATAATAAACCGGAATGGGTAACATTAGTTGGCCTGAGCGCTGTGCCATCTTCCGGCCCTTCTGAATGTTATAGAAAAGGACGGTACTCGATGTTCAAATTATTGAAGAGTTTGGTTCTGCGAGTAACTCAACATTATATTGCTGTCATACGTCCGTTCACAGAAAGAGAAACCGCACATAGTAAAATCGTACAAACTGTCGCCATCTCTTTTTCTCCAATAATCGTTATGTCTTGTCTGGATCCACTAGTCACGACTATCTCTGATAGTGTGTGTGTGTGTGTGTGTGTGTGTGTGTGTGTGTGTGTGTGTGATGGGAAATGGTACGTACTGCGTTATTAGCAATAATGTTTAAATGGAAAGCACCCTCTGAAAATTCAAGAAATTTTTGCAACTAATTCAAGTCCTATAAATCAAGTAATACCGCCGAACGATTTTCTACAAGACGCCCAAAGGTCTGTCTAAACAGTCTGAAAATACAAAATCTAAAACTTGCTAAATAATAGAACATTTCAAGGCTATTTTTCTTTCCCTTTTTATGGCCAAGTTTAGGGAGTTCTGAAAATTCTCTTCGCGAACACTTGTTTTGTATAAATAAATGAACCAGAGATTAAAGGGATGTTTCCAATTAAAACATGAACCACATAAAAATACAGTTTCAAAGTCATAATAATTCCCTTCAGATAAAAAATAAATTGCGGAATTTCCATTGTTTTTTAGAACGAGTGAAATTCACGAGCCCCTTTTCGGAATGAACACAATTTCTTAGCATTTAAAGAAGGTTTATGAGAGCAATAAGCAAGTTATTTTGCTCATTATCACGCGGGAAAGCCATTTCTTGCCTTCTAGCAACGGTTTCCTTCGCATCCTCGGATCTCTCTCTCTCTCTCTCTCTCTCTCTCTCTCTCTCTCTCTCTCAAAATCAATAAAGAAATTGGCGCTTCCTTTTTATATTATAATATAAAAGTATCAACCGCGGAGGGCTATCGTAATAATGCGCCTTATAATTAGCGTTTACTTTAAAATTGCCGCTTTAGGCTATGAAAAATGAGATTGTTTATGCTTTGATGTCAGACATTTTTACCGATAGAGTTCGTTCAATTTACTCCTGCAAAAGTGCTGTATTGTTAACTTAATATAAGCATTATGCGTTAGTTTTATATCAATATTTAGGTGATATATATATATATATATATATATATATATATATATATATATTATGGCTGAAAGTACAAAGGAATATGAATGTATTCCTTTGAGACAAATCTTTAGGTCTTGAATATATCGGGGTGATATTTTTAAACGAGCATCACTTTAATTAAAAAGTTGGTATTTTTTTTATTAACTAAAATAAAAACACAAAATTTTTACTGTATTTTCTTTACACATGGGGAATTAGGCTCCTAGTGCAAACATGCGTTATGTGATGTCCTCTTAGCTCATTAACTCTTCAGACGAACAACACAAACTTTTGTCGTACTCTGAACAGAGTATCTGTTGAAATCTGAGACATTTCTTGTTCACTTGATGCTTTTAATTCTTCTGGTGTGCGTGGACTCTGTTTAAACACTCTTTTAAATAACCCCACGGGTAAAAGTCACAGGGGTTTAGATCTGGTGATGTTGGTGGCCATGATATTCCTTTATCTCGTATATTGCAGGAAATGTGTTGGACAGGACTGTTCCATCGAAAGTATCGTGTAAGTTTCGTAAGCTGAAAGAACACTACATAGAGCATGTTTCGCACAAGGGCACTAATTCCCCCCCCCCCCATGTGTAGAGACGGTACAATTTCATACCTTTACTTCAGTTAATAAAAAAAATTAGAAGCCTTTAAAATGTCGCATGTTTGAAAAAATCCTTCTCCGAAATATGATAGAAATTTCTACAAATTATTCCAGCGCGTAAAATATTTCACTATACATCATTCGTGACAAATTTTAACTAACACGATATTAAAAAGACATAAAGAGACATAAACTTCATGAAGTTGTTATATGTTTCGAGTCTTCATTTAACAAGCAAAATACCAACCAACTAAAATTCGAAATCGAACGTGGACATGAAGAAATAAAGATAAGAAAAAGTTGCTCTGCCATTATTACAGCTTTAATTCAATTTTTAGCAAATGCGAAGACATTGCTATATTCTTCAGCGAACGCAAAGTACCAATTAATGTCTTTTGTGTTAAAAAATTGCTTTTACATGCTTGGCAAACTAAGCAATTTTAGATTAAGTGCCTATATACCATCTCGTTAGAGTGTTCTGTAATGACAATAGAATGAGTGTTACGCTCAGGACAACTATCAGCTTTACACGAAAAAAAGAGGCCCCACAAAAAAAAGACAACCTTCTCGCACATTGAATGCGAAAATATAGTAAAAATAAAGTTATGACGTCGTTATTTTTAATAAATAGCAGTGAAAGAATAGCCGAATACTTATTTTATATAAAATTCCTACTAGAAATGGCTATTTAATATATAAATAAAATAGCAATAATAATAATATTTGTCTACTGTATGGTTAGTTTCGCATATAGAATTAGATTATAGCGTAATATGCACTACTGAAGTGTCTAAAATTATATATTTACATGCACGCACTGTGGAGAGTAAGTTCAATTTTATACGTGTGGATCTACACACACAACACACACACATATATAGATATATACACACACTCGTGTGTATATATATATATATATTGTGCTGCGCGTGTTTCATCTCTAAAGGTAGCTTTCGTAACAGCGAGTATAAAGACGGGTACTTTTATACTGGTAGCTCGGGGATTACGGTGGCAGACTCCGAGCGGTATCGCGCTGTTTCGCTCCTGGCCGCTGGCATCGGGTGGAATTGAGTTGGCCGCTTACTTTGTTTCTGCTGATGCTCAGGTGACCCTTGAGAAACACTCACCCCTACGTCGTGGGGAAATGAGTTTCTTGGATATCACCTTTTACCTTCATTCTATAGAAAAGGTTAAGCAGAATAATAAGCGTTTAAGTACGATACAGTTAAAAAAAAACACCAAAAAACCAAGGATTTACATATTAAATATAGGAGGGCCGACAAGCTTGACCTTCGTGAAATGAGAAATCGTCACACGAAACATTTTATATTCTTCAACCTTTCAAATCTTTTAACCCTTTCGCTGCGTCATTTGAATACTTCCGAACAGTTTTGTTTGGATATATCGGAATTACGGTGCGAAAGGGTTAAAGAGGTTTGAAATTTAGTTTCCGATGGAAAAGAAAGTTTCTCCTGATTTCGCTATTCATTTTTAGGACAGAGAGTTACAAGAAGTTACGAGGAGTTACAAGGAGGGCAAGAGGAAGCCTCAAAGACCTTTCGGTTTACTCGGCGAGGTTCCTGTTATTAAACTAATGCATTTTTAAAAATTATTCTAGCAGTAGTAGAAAACTGGATAGAAAAGCATAAGACTCTTTCTTCACCCTCCGCTTCCTCCCCGCCACAGGCGGGTACGGAAAAAGGTTGAAAAAATACCTTGACCCTGGAAAAGCAGCTAAGGAAATTTTACACGAAAGGGGAGGATATATAATCTAGCTCTACAATTACGCCATGCGCACAGAGCTCGTACACTAGATAGCACCGCTGTATAAACTAACCAATAATATACTTGTGCCGATCTCACATCAACCACTTGGTATCGTCACAAAAACCTCGAACATGTGGAAACAAGAATTAAGATCAGAAATCAAATTTTCCACACCATACCCTCACCCATCACCCGCCAACCAAAAGAAAAAAAAATTGTGTATGTAGAAATGCAACTCTTCTTCACCTAATCCATGCTACGCATTTTTTATTTATTTTTTATGAAATTATGTTTCTACAAAATATTTTTTACTCTATTCTTAGACATATTAACAAGGCATGCGAGTGTATGAGCGGGCTTTCTATAATTGGATGTCTGTCCTGTGTCTGTGTCTGCCAACTCTTTGAATGTCGTCGAGTTTCAACATGGGTCTCCCGCCGTGAAAGGTGTTTATGCAGCAAGTGATATATTGAGTAGTTCATGCTTCGCGTTGTTGTGCCACCACGAGGGTAGAGAAAATTTCTTTTCGGCGAGGAATATCAGTGGGAGGTCCTTGTATCTATTCCCGTGTACTTCTTCCTTATGAAGAATGAAAGTGTTTCGTGGGTGATCACCTGTTGTCGCTAAGACTAATTCAGGAATCTCCCACTTAGAGGTTTTTTTAATGCAGGAAGGAGGGGCCAACGGTGAATGCCCGCAAAAACGCCCCCTCCCCCCATAGAAGCAGAAGAGAGCCAAAATCAAGGTCTAGGGTTTTCTAGATGCCTGGACACTGCATTTCAAAGAATGGAGGCAAGTTTATGAGGAGTTTATGAGGCAAATGATAAAAAAATGAGATACTCGATGGTTGACCATGCTATGTGGGACACAATCAATTAACTGTAGGAGGAAATGTTTAAACAAACTCCCGCACGGTTACGTCATATTATTATTTTCTTAAATTAATTATATTAAATTATATTAACTGTGGGGACAATCTTAAACCCTGAATGTATTCAGAACTTTGTCCAGACTATTTTTAAACATGTTTAGAATTTGGCTTGAAACAACCTCTGAGGGAAGTTGGTTCCAGATATTAACTATTTTATAGGAGAAATTACCACAGATGGAGGTAGTAAATGTTTTAAGTTCCAATTTAAAACCATTATTTCTTTTCTGATTGGTATTAAATGAGAATAATTTCCTGTAGTCCACCTTGTCTATTCCATTGAGCATCTTGAAAACTTGAATAAGTTGACCGCGCAAACTCCTGGTCTCTAAGTTAAACAGATTTAAGCGTTCTAATCTTCGTTGGTAGTTTTGCAGTCTCATTGAAGGGATCAATTTTGTGGCCCTTACTTGAACCCTTTCCAACCTTTCTATATCCTTCCTAAAGGACGGAGACCAAAGCTGCACACAATACTCACCTAACAACTGAATTATAAAGAGACATTGCAATCTCCTCGTTTCCAAAATGAAACTGTCTCTTAGTATAACCTAGTACTTTTAAGGCCCTCTTTCGACTTCTCCACAGTGCTCTGACTGTTTGAAATCATTACTAATATTAACTCTTAAGTCTTTCTCTAGATCAGTCTCAGCCAAGTTCCTCCCCAAGAGAGAGTAATCGGTCTTCGGGTGGGTTCTTGTAACTTATATGCATTACCTTACATTTGTCCAAGTTGAATGGCATCTGCCAAGTAGCAGACCATTCGCCCAACTTGTCACAATAATTCTGAAGCATTCTTACGCCCTCTTCATTACTTATACTATCTCCTAAATTGGTATCGTCCGCAAATTTAGAAATTGTATTTAGGAGCCCAACGTTTATATCCTTAGTATAGATGGTAAAAGGTAAAGGACCCACAACGGACCATATATATATATATGTATATATATATATATATATATATATATATATATATATATATATATATATATACAGGGTGGGCCGAAAGTCTGGATCCATAGGAAAATATTTATTTTAATACATAAATTACAACAAATGGTAAATACTTAAAATGAATATCAACTTTAACTCGTAAATGCGTATCCGTGATACTGTACAGTAGTTCGTACTCCAGTATAAATACTCAAATACTTTTTTTATTTCAGCCCAGAAATGGCTTCGAATCTAACAACAGAAGACCGGGTAGAACTTGTGCTAATGTACGCAAGACAGGGCGCTACACACAGAGAAGTTGCTACCGAATTCAATAGAAATCATCCTGATAAGCATCCAGTAACACATGCGACTGTTGGCAAGTTGTTTAAACGTTTCAAAAGAAACAGGAAGTGTACATGATCGACGGCGTTCTGGTCGTCCAAAAACTGCAACTGATGAAAATACCTCTGCAATGGTATGTGAAACTTTAACGAATAGTCCAGTAAAGTCAACAAGAAGATTATCAAATGAAACACGCATCTCGAGAACGTCAATTCGAAGAATTATTAAAAATCATAAATTCCATCCCTAAGTGTCTCGATGTCAGAGGCCGCCAATTTGAGCATTTGTTATAATTTGTTGTTTATACTGGAGTACGAACCACTGTACAGTATCACGGATACGCATTTACGAGTTAAAGTTGATATTCATTTTAAGTATTTACCATTTGTTGTAATTTATGTATTAAAATAAATATTTTCCTATGGATCCAGACTTTCGGCCCACCCTGTATATATATATATATATATATATATATATATATATATATATACACACACACACACACACACACACAGAGGTGGTGGATAGTAGTGAAGTAGATATACTTAAGTACCTGTACTTAAGTAGCTTTTTCGAGAATGTACTTTCTAGAAAGTAAATTTTTTTTTGTAATACTTTTACTCTAACTTAAGTACAATCTTTGGAAAAATTTTGTACTTTAACTTGAGTACAATGTTGCGAAAATCTGAAAAGTATGAAGTAACAAAACAGCTGTATGCTTGACAATTTCATTCAAAATTGGTAAACAAATTCTGGAAAAACCCGCTTTCAATCTGCCACCTCTCAATGTCAGGTATTGAGAGGGGGAAGACACCGAAACCGGATTATTCCAGATTTTGTTTACCAAAACATTTGGGTTTCATTAACCACTCGGAAGAGTCATTCAGTACAGTATTTTAAGGTAGCCAATCGGCCAGGGATAGATTGCAAAAACTTTGAAAATCAGCTGTTGTTGAAACTCAATAAGAAATTTGGAGCAAGTGTAGTTTACGTCCCCCTGACGCAAAAGGGGACACAAACTACACTAGGTCAAAGTTGGGGAACGTAAACTACACTAGGATCTTTAGGAGACATTTTTTAAATGAATCCATGAAATAAAACGTTAAAACTAACGAAAATATTACGACTTAACCTGACCAATCGTCAATTATATATATATATATATATATATATATAAATTGACGATTGGTTAGGTTAAGTCGTAATATTTTCGTTAGTTTTAACGTTTTATTTGATTAGGTATGCGCGGACAAAGTTGGGGAGCGCAAACTACACTAGGATAATGTAGGGGAACGTAAACTACACTAGGCACCACAGGGGGACGTAAACTACACTTGCTCCAGAAATTTTGTACGTGATGCATTTCTTATTAATAATAAATTATTAGATAATAAATTATAGTTCTTAATATAATAATTCGTTAATTCTTACTTATGATAATCCTAATTCTGTGTCTTAATGAAGTGTTTTTGCCATAATGATGTTTATTTGGTGCTACTGTAGTATGCGGTCTACCTACGATTGGTTAGGTTTAATCATGATATTTTCGTTAAAACTAACGAAAATATCATGACTAAACCTAACCAATCGTTAAGGGCGATTGACAATGGGATGTAAACAAACAATTAGTAGACAAGATAAGAAGCTATAATTAAAAGGTAGACCGCAGAATCATAGGTAGACCGCATACTACAGTAGCACCGTTTATTTTATATTATTAAATATTTGTAGTGTATTTTATTTCATTTTTGAAAAAGTACTTCTCACTTTTCAGTATTTAAGTACATTATAAAACACTTACTTTTGTACTTCAACTTAAGTACTTTTGATAACGTGTACTTTTACTTTAACTTGAGTACATTTTTTAAAGACTACTTGTACTTTAACTTAAGCAACAAATCAAAGGGATCACCTGAAGATCAGGGCCACCAGCCTTCTTTAGTTAGCTTTATCAGGCTAACTAACGAAAATATCACGACCTAACCTAACTAATCGTTAGGTCAACTGTACGCCCTTGACGACTGGTTAGGTTAAGTCGTTATATTTTCGTTAATTAGCCTTAGAGCGCTAATTAAAGAAAGCTGGGGGCCCTGATCTTCAGGTGATCCATTGACTGAATCCTTTAAGTTTTTTCCAGATAAATATAATGGTTTACGCAATCCGTGAACAGTTTCAATTAATCATTTGGGTTGGTTGGTTCTCAGGCAATTATCATAGTTAAAGTATGTTATGGTTGTTGTAACAAGTACTTATTTCTGCTTATATACAGTTCTTAAAAGCTGTTATCTGAACCCCATCTAAAAAAAAAAATGAAAATGAAAATACTAATTAGCATTTTTCTAATTTCGTTTTTGAAATTTATTTTTTTAACTGAAAAAATATGTACTCCAAATAAGAATCCTCAAAATTACGAAATAATGTTTTTTAATTTTATTTTTTTGGCGAATTGTATACAACTGTTTAAGTCTGTACTCTTGTACACACACACACACACACACGCACTTATGTATATATATTTATATACACACACACACTGTATATATTTATATGTATTTCTGTCCAAAAGTTTGGAAACACCAATCGGTCGTATGTGTACACTTTGAATAAAGCAGTTACGTATGAAACATACAAATATATATATATATATATATATATATATATATATATATATATATACAGGGTGAGTCAAAAGTAGCGCCCGATTTCTGTTTTTTCGGCTGCAATTGTGCATCGATCACGAGGGAGGGCACTTTGAAAATTGCAAGTAAAACAGCTTGGTACAGTTCCGTAATAATTTTCCCCCGAATAAATGGTTAGATAAACATGTCATTCATTTATTTCTACCTTCTTGTACACTAATACAAATGGCAAACAAACAATCAACTGACAGAAATCGGGCGCTACTTTTGACTCACCCTGTATATATATATATATATATATATATCAGTATTTAGCGTGTTTCCCTTTTGCTCTTATAACAGATTGGACCCTGTTAATAATGCTGTCAGTTTATTTTTTTACCACTGATGCTGGAATATTCAGCCAAATATTCTGCGGGGTCTTTCCACAGTTGTTCAATATTAGATGGCTTCAGTTTAGCCTTCTCAGCGTCTGCGTAGTCCTATATAGCTTCAATTGGATTCATGTCGGGGTTTGTGATGGTCACTCCATAATTTTTAGATTTCCAGCCTCCTCCTTCCTCTTCAAATATGTTTTTACAACCCGTGCCGTGTGTTTGAGGTTATCTCGTTGGAAGATGAACCTTTATCCAATCAAACGCTTTCCCTCTGACGCAGCATGTAGCTGAAGAATTCGCTTGTACTTTTCTTTAGTTAGAGTACTATTGATTTTCACGAGGAAGCCAACTCCAGATGAACTTATTGAGTAGTTCACACTTCGCGTTGTTGTGCCACCACGAGGATAGAGAAAATTTCTTTCCGGTGAGGAATATCAGTGGGTGGTCCCTGTATCTATCCCCGTGTACTTGTCCCTTATGGAGAATGAAAGTGTTTCGTGGGTGACCACCCGTTGTTGCTACGACTAATTCAGAAATCTCCCACATAGAGGTGTTTTTTTAATGCTGGAAGGAGGGGCCAAGGCCAAATGTACATATATGTATTAGGGTTTCTCCTTATATGCAGCTTTCTTCATCCCGGGAAATCTCGGGAATTCCCGGAAAAATGAAGCCAATTCCCGGGATCCGGGAAAATCCAGGAAATGGTTGTATATTTAAGAGAACGGTAATTTTTTTTATTGTTCAATGATAAAATACCCTTTTAGAATTGGGATAACCAATTACTTATGCCTAGATGACCACTTTTGCATTGTAATACTTGAATTGAGTTTACCAATCAGTGGTAGCTATTTATTATTATTAAACATAATATTTATCATGCTATTCACCTGCAGGGGACAAATAAAAGGCTAAAATATTATATTCCTTTAATTATAATTAAGTGCATTTGCAAATAGAAAAAGAAAAAGAAACTTCATTAAAAAAATAATTTATACCTTTTATCTCAACATATTTTATCTTAAAATATTTAGCCAATATAAAAAATAAAAATAAAATAAACTTCATTAGAAAAAATAATTTCATCCTCTTATCTTAAAATATTTTATCTTAAAATATTTATCTTAAAATATTTATTCAATCTACATTTTTAAAATAGCTTCTTAAAAAACATAAACAATCGATACTTTTATCACTAAGACGAGTTCTCAACTTGGTGATAAATAAACCTGCTGCAGAAAAGGCTCTTTCTGATTCAACAGAGGTTGGCGGAATGGTTTTCAGTGCATCAAATAAATTCATGATGTTTCAAGTTCTGTTTCCTATTGGCTCGAATAACTGCAGTTCTTGCTTCAAATGCTTGTTTAAACTCTGAGCCTGCCATGAAAAAGTTGAACGATGCATAGTTTTTCTTTGATTGTATTGCTGCTTCTAATTTGTCTGCCAGTGTCATGGATTGTGAAATTTCCTGGCTTTCCTCTTCTTCTGAATGTGAAGAGCTAGATTGTGATTCGTCTTCATTGAAAAGCCTTGACAATGTCATCTTTGCAGATTCAAATAAGGATCCCTTCTTTGGTAAAGTAGGCAAGCCAGGAGTAGCTGCACAATTTTCATATTTTTTCCCAGCGTTTAAATACTGAATCACCCCAACCAAAGTAGTATTTCTTCTCTCACTACTCCTCTGTATTAAAGAGTTTTTCATTTTCTTGGCAAATCCTGATCTTTGTTGAATAAAGTAAGTCATTTTAAAATTCCGGGATTTCCCGGGATATTTGTCCAATTCCCGGGATTTTCAAATTCAATAAAAAAGCTGGGATCCCGGTTTCCCGGGAAAGAAACCCTAATATGTATGTACATGTACTCCTCTATGATAGTCTCTCGCCATGCTTTATTGCTGGTTGTAAGCACATATATTTTTCACCCTTTTGACTCATTTGTCCACAGAACCTTCGCCCAATCAGTCGACGTTCAATGGGCATGATCTTGTGGCATATTTCAGCCACTTAGACTTGTTTCCTGGTCCCAGGCACGGTGTTTTGGTAGCAACCCTACCGAGCAACCCTGTCTCTTGTACTCGACGTCCTACTTTTACGGTCGAAACGTTAGTGACCTGTGAGGAATTAAAGTCCTGCTGCAAATTACGATCTATTGTCTTCTATCTCTTAGGCATGTAACTTTCACGTACTCGTCTTGAGATTTTGTCATTTTTCTTGGCCTTCCTTTCCGTTGTTTGTCTTTAGCTGACCTTGTTTGAAGATGGCATTTGACAGTGCCACGCACTCCTTTTGAAGAAATGTCCATTTTTTTTTTCAATTTCTCTAAAAGCATATTTTTCCCTCTCGCAAAGTCACGATCTTTATGGAAATATCTTTTGGTAGTTGCCATACTGGAGCCGATACAGGTGAAAAAAATCAGTTGAATCCACCTGTAAAAGAGTTCAAGGCACTCATCATTTCGATAGATGTAAAAAACTAGGAATGTTTATATAAAACACATTACATAACACTTGTATTGTAAACATTCTATAAACACAACTATTCTACAAGTAAACAGCCTAAATTCGATTTTCAATGAAAAGAACGTGGAATAACATACCTGAGTGATGCAGTTGTAAGAATGATTTCAGATAGTTAACCGATAACCTTGTAGGTTAGTTTATATTGCAGATGAGTAACGTGGACAAGTAAAATTGTGCTATCTCGGAACATTAGTTGGCAAATTCTAGACATAAAATAGAATATGGGACATTTTTTGGTAAATTTTAGTAGCGTTTCCAAACTTTTGAACAGTACTATATATATACACACACACTGTATATAAAGCGTTCGACAAATGTTATCCTGGTATAACAGCACATAAACTAAAACATGGGAATAACAGGCAAAGTGGGAACATGGATCTACAATTTTCTCAGAGAACGTCAGCAGGTCGTAAAAATGATTGGTCCTGCTCCTATTCATTATCATGCTAACAGATATAGACAATGAAGTAACCAACAACAGTATAGTAACATCCTTTGCAGACGACATAAAAATCAGCAGAAAAATCAGTGATGCAGAAGAGGTGGAGGTCCCTACAGAGGGACACGAACAGAATATACAAATGGTCAGAAGACAACAATATGAAATTTAACTCCCATAAATTTCAGCTCTTGAGATATGGAAAAAATGAGGAGCTGAAACAGAGAGATAGACAGGAATTTCAGAGAAGAAAGAAGGCAATAGATTTAGGGGTTATAATAACCGACAATGCGAAATTTGGGACACAAACTCAGATAGCGATAAACAAAACAAAAGTTGCGGGACAGGTACTAAGAACCTTTTAAAGAAGGGACAAGAACGTAATGATTTCCCTGCTGAAAACACTGATCATATCAAAACTTTGAATATTGCTCAGTCTTGGCGTCCCCATATAAAAAGGAAGAAACTAATAAACTAGAAGAAACTCAGAGACATTTCACAGCTGAGACTGATGGCTGCAAAGAACTCAACTACTGGAAAAGACTAAGTAAATTTAATCTGTATTCGCTGAACAGAAGAAGAGAGAGATACTCCATAATTTTCATATGGAAGAATTATAAAAAATTGGTACCTAACCTCAAACTGAACCCAATAAGCACCCAAAAAACAGTGGAAAATAGGAAAGGTAGAGTATATCGTGTTCCCAAACTAAAAGCCTGACGAGGGCCATCCCCAACACTGAAGAAAAATAGTTTGGTTGTCAGGGGGCCAAGACTTTTTAAACAGCTTCCAAAGGACCTCAGGAACGTCAGAGGGGTCAAAGATGAAACCTTCAAAAGAAGACTAGATGTCTGATCAGGACGGCACCAGATGAGACAGATATGCCTGACTATGTGCGATGGAGATTGCAAGAGAGCAACTCGCTCCTCCACCAAGCGGGCTTAGAGGTGAGGCCACCAGCTTGACCTTCGTATGAAGAAAGACCAACGCACGGAACTGCTACGATGTTACGAGGTATATGGAAATGTTACATCATTAATTTGTACAACTAGCTGTACATCTTTTGGATGCACTGAGTAGTTCTGCGGTAGTTTCTAAGTTCGCTTAGAAGCGTAACAATTTTTAAGAAAGCATAAAGAAATTAGTTATTGGTAATATTCTATTTATCGTTGAATATGTTATTCTTTTTCATGATACTAGTCAAATTTCCAAAACAAAACAAAACACTCATTACTAATTAGTAATTTTTTAGGCTTTTAGAAATTTTACTTTCCCAAGCAAACGTTTTACCCGAAATTATATACCATGTATACCATACTCGATCAAGTAAAGAAATTATAAGGCAGTAGAAGTGTTGTACAAGACATAATAGAATAAATATATATATAGGAAGGGCGACAAGCTTGACCTTCGTGAAATGAGGAATCATCGCACGGAACACTTGAAAGGTTGAGGTGTATATATATATATATATATATATATATATATATATATATATATATAATAATATTATATATATATATAAATCGATACCAAAATTTTATTTCAACATTTATGTTCTAGTGCTCTTGCGCAGTTTTGTTTTGAACGAACATTTTTCTATTAAAGATTGACAAAGCTGTCAATATTCTGTACTAAATTTAGTCCGAAGACAGGAAAAGAATACAGAAGTAAAAAGTAAGCTAAAACAAAGAACTCATAAATAAGAAAAAAGATTTAAAAATAATGATTATAAATTGTATTTTACTTTTGGAGCAAAACTGTGTGTAAATAAAAAACACAAAAAAATAACAAAAAAAAACTGTACATTGCCAGGATAAATTTTATATTATTTACTGTATACTATTTTGAGTTATCTGTTATGGTTCTTTGCTGTATAAGTGTGTGTGTGTGTGTGTGTGTGTGTGTGTGTGTGTGTGAAGCAGGCAATTCCTCTTCTCTGTAACGCAATCATGAAGAATTATCATGGTTTCCTCCGACTATTATGTATTTTTTTCTTGTTTATTATCTATTTATCTTATTTTTTTTTAGTTCTTATCAATTCTTTACATTTAATGGTAATTTTTTTATAGATTTGCTTATGTCCACAAACGGTGATGATATTTAGTTTTACGCGTCATTTTTGTGTAGTTTTATTCTATACTTATGACCCCTTTCTCCTATTTATGTTTGAAACGGAGTTATTGTTTAAATTTTTACTTAGCCCTCGAAGTTCATGCGATTGTAAACCATGCTCTGAAGTGTTTTTGTTGCCAATATATGATACGTGCATGCAGTAGTAAACACTATGATCATTTACTTATGTACATGTCAATCGTTTGTGAACTACAAATAAATAATTGTTACAAAATAAGCTGTCAATAGTTTCATAATGCAGAAGGTTATGTATAAAAATAAACTGAACTATACCGTAAACAAATTGGGATCATTGCAATATTGAGCTTTGGGGTACAAACCTATCATTCATACATTATTAATTCATTGGCTGTCATGTTTAGCTTCAACGTAGATAGATAGATAAATAGATAGAGAGAGAGAGAGAGAGAGAGAGAGAGAGAGATAGCTAGAGAGAGAGAGGTAGCTAGAGAGAGAGAGAGATAGCTAGAGAGAGAGAGAGAGAGATAGATAGAGAGAGAGAGAGAGAGGTAGCTAGAGAGAGAGAGAGATAGCTAGAGAGAGAGAGATAGATAGAGAGAGAGAGAGAGAGAGAGAGAGAGAGAAAGTAAATGTTTATCAACTGCTCACACAAATTTTCAACTCGCTCAATAACTAATTGCAATTACATCAAATTTCAAAACAAAACTTATTAACAATAGAAATTATTAATTTTGCGAGTGAATATAAAGTTTATTTACCATTTATTAATTGTTTTCTTCTTTTTTATTCCTTTTTAACGTTTTCGTATCTATATAATTAGCAGTAATGCGGAATGCAGAATTAAATTTTTGAATAACTCATTTAGGGAACATTGCCCGCACCAGCAAATTTATTTCCTCGCTTACATCTAATTAAGACAGACAAATAAGCTCTATTCATTAGATTTCTCTTCCATTACCATCCTATTTTCGTTGTGCCTCAATTTTCCCGTAATGGGAAACCCATTTGGCGGTTAATGTACTTCATATTTCGCGGGAACGCTCTTGTATCGAATGAATTGTGGCTGTAGATTTGTAGCTCTACAGCAGCTGAAAACAAAATCTAAAAATAATAATAATAAAAATAAAAAAAAGAATGTTGAAATATTGGTCTACATAATTTGGAATCTTTGAATATTAAATGAGGTATTATCATTTTGATGAGGTTCAAATATAAGCTTTGTTTATTAGCTATTCTTTTCGGTTATTGTGAAATCGGAACTAATCTTTATTTGGTAATTTATTTTATTATTCAAACAAAAGATCAAAAAGACCGGAAATTTTCAAAGAGATTTTTAGGTTAGTTTATTTTATCAATTTTGTATAATTTGTTTTCTTTTTTTAAATTCAAAATGTTTTAAAATTAGTTCAATTGATATCTCGTGGCCTTTTGATCCCACAATTAGGGTATTTTTTTAATGTAGGATTTGTTTGAATCGTGGTAATTATTATTATTATTATTATATATATATATATAGTGATGGATCGAGTGGTCGGTTTTTCACAACCGCGGTTGCGGTTGTGTTTGCGGTTGTCGAATTTTTTCCAACCGCGGTTGCGGTTGCGGTTATCATATACTAGGAAAAATGCGTAATTATTAACTGGATTTAGCCACTATAGTGCGATTTAGCCACACTTGGTACATAATATATACTAAATAGTATTTTTTAGTAAATACCTTATGTTGAACACAAGTTTTGCAATACACCGCTACTGCTATTTGTGTGTTGCAAAACTTGTGTTCAACATAAGGTATTTACTAAATAAATACTATTTAAATGAAGTATATTCTAAACTTATATAGCTATTATGAAAGAATAGGTCAAATTAATTAAAACCATATTTTGCACTAAGTGTGTTACCAGGATGAGGGACGAGGACCCATCGCACTGTTCATCCCACCTACCACTTTCCCCAGCCTCCACCCATTGGAAAGTTATGGATTATTATTCATTTGAAAAACTGATGTCAAACTTAATGACAGGCAGTGTGAATTTCAAGAATAATATTTTTGCTGCATTTTCACCTTTCAAGCGGCAACGCCTCTCATCGTACAACGTTCCCGCTCCACGCATAAGGAGACCCATCATTTTCTTTTTAAAAAAAGAAATATTTCTAATTAACCTAAAATTAAAATTAACTAAGCTTTTACAACCGCAACCGCACTTATGGAACGGCGGTTGCGATTACGGTTGCGGTTGTGAATTTTTGTGCGGTTGTAGTGCGGTTGCGGTTGCGGTTGCGGTTATTCGATCCATCACTAATATATATATATACACACAGTGGTGGATCTGGGATATTTCTTTGGGGTGGGGCTGGTGCTAATTCTGGTGCCCAGTATATAGCAGAGGAATACCACCTTTACCTAATGCACAAAAAAACAATGTGGCTGCCTTGTTTAAGACTCAGTAAGAGAACAACAGTCAATCTATGAGTATGCCAAAGGTAATAAGGTAATTGAAAATAATAATAATAATAATAATAATAATAATAGTAATAATAATAAACAACCAGTTTTTATTGTGGCAAAGACACAGTAAATCTGAAACGATAAGAGGAAAGGTTTTTTCCCATAAAATGAGTGGTCAATGGAGGGGCTTGAGCCCCTTGAGCCCCTCCCCGTGAATCCGACGGTATATATATATATATATATATATATATATATAAAAGTTACCTCTATGTGAAGCATATTTTCCTTACTGTGTACAGAATATGGTAGACCTTCTTCGCTATTTGGTGTTGTTCATCGGGTCAAAGAAACAGTTAAAAAAAAAAAAAAAATCTTCTTCAAAAGTATGACGAAGTGAAAGGAAAAAAATTGAACCTTTGTTGCTAAAGTTTCGTTTCGTTGTCGTTCCCTTCGTCGCTAACGTTTCGTCGTTATATTATTTTATCTGAAAAAGTTGGACAAAAGATTTGTTCTATAAGTAACGCGAAAATTTTGGTGGCACAAATTTTTTTATTTATTTTTTATTTTTGGGGGGGGGGGGGGTTGTGTTAAAAGTTATCTTAGAGGACATGGAATCATTTCTTTCATAAAATCTTTTGAGCTGTTGGAATGGCCCCCAATTTTTTTTTTTTTTTTTATTATAAAAGTAAAATACGTACGTATCTATAAATACAAACTTTGTTTTGAGCTAACTTATAATATTCGTACTTCTAAAAAGACAAAATTCTCCGGATAAATTTCCATACTTAATAAAGGTAAATACTAAAAAAAGCTAAAGGAATCCTCACTTTATATCAGCAGTTATTTTTAACTTTTTCGCAAAAGTTAAAAAAAGAATATATTTCCACGTGAATAAAGCTCAAACAATGGGAGCGGAAAAGAAAATTGTAAATACGATTCCTGAAGTAAAACTGGCGAAGGTTCAATGAACGTTGGAAAGTCCTGATGGAATGAAGGAAGATCCATATTGCTTTATGGTGTAAAAGACATTCTGATGTAGCAAAGAAGAGGTACTTTCTTCTTTAATTATAACATTTAAGAAATTGAATTTTGGCCAAGTTTGAACAAGTTTGGATAAGTTATTACTCCTAAGTTATGGTATATTTTATCTATTATACAAAATTAATGGCAAACTTGATTTAACAAAAAGCTGATTGGTGTTGGTAACGTTGATATCAGGCTGGTTTTGTTAAAGTAACAGGACATTGTCGCATGAGATCAGGGTAACTTTAAAATAGTTTTGACAAAGAGTGAAGATAATTGGATTTAATGATTCTGTAACAAGATTTCAGTTTAAAACATAGAACGATAGCACTACTGAGAACGTATACATGCGTTCTCAGTAGTGAAAGGGTTAAAGACTGCAACAGCTTTATCATAAATTTGATTTGTAAAGGTATGGGTTTTCTTCCAACGCTTTTGCAGACTGGTTGTGACACACAATTGCTTTCTCAACATCTTGCAAAATTAAGGATTATAAACAATAAATCGTCAACAACCTATTCATATTGCACAACTTGGACTCTAAAAATTCAGGGATAACAATCTCTTAATACTCTGACAAACAGAAGAAAAAATGGAAGATTTGATCGAGTCATTGTGAAGTAGGCCATCAGGTACATTTTGGCGTCATTTGTTCTAGAATATATTTTTTCAATTTTTATATTTAGGCCTCCGAATCAGCGTGACGCAAATATTTTCAGTGAGAAGTTACGAAATTTTCAGTGAGGAGTTACGAAATTTTCAGTGAAGGATTCCTCAAAAGTCCTCAATGTGGGGGAAAGCCTGATATACGAGTACAATGGGAATCAAACTATTTTAATGACTTACTGATCTTTCCAAAGAACATGAGAGACATTAGTAACAGCATATTCATTACCAATACCTCTTAATGTTTTGAATACAAAGTGATTATCCTTATAATCAAAGCATTCCATTCTGTTATTATACATTCATTAATTTGGGCCTATTACAGAACCCTGTCTTAAAAAGTAAGAAATAGAGAAGTTATATATAAAAAATAAATAAACTGACATTTCTACCAACAGCAATTTGTCAGCCATGAACAAGTTCAGAGACTCTATTAATAAATTTAGAGTTCTTGGAAGGAGACGTAATTAAGGCTCTTTCATAAATATGAGAAAATTTAGCCCCAGGGCCAGACACATGGAGTGCTACGTTTTTGAAGAAATGTAAAGAGTGTTGCCAAGCCTTTATAGTTACTATGGAAAAAAAATTTTGGACGCATCAGTGCCTAAGAATTATTGGCCAGTAGCTCTCACCTCCTACTTTATAAAGTGTTTCGAACGGGTAGAGGCAAAATTACTTGCAACCTACAAGAAAAGAATTTATTCAACCCGAACCAACATGGTTTCAGGGTTGGAAGATCATGCCCATCACAGTTATTAGACCATCAGGAGAAAATATTGGAAACAGTGTGTCGAAGATAAAACATAGATGTATAGATACTGATTTTGCTAAAGCTTTCGAAAATATGATCATGGAATTATAGCAGACAAACCTAAGCATACAGGAATTACTGGAAAGCTTGGACGATGGATATTTCATTTTCTGACAAAAAGAAAGAACGCAGAGAGTGGTAATAAATGGAGTCAAATCTGAAGTCTTAGAAGTCGTGAGCTCTGTCCCACAAGGTATAGTATTAGCTCCCTTGCTCTTTATATAAGGGAATGAGGGAAGAGGCAGCTTTTGTATTGTCCCAGCTCGGTGGGACAGGGTGCTATGAAAACGAGGATGGAAAATACCCTTAGAATACGAGGCCTCAAACTTTTTAATATACTGACAAAAGAACTGAGGAACCTCCAGCACACCCAACCTGAATAATTTGAAGAATCAGCTGGATAGGTTCTTTTCCAAAGTTTTGGACCAATCATGCGTCTTAGGCTGGAAAAGAGCGGAAACTAATTCCCTTCTCCACCAAATCCCACAAATGAGTCGGGATGTTTTAGAGGGGTCGACCGCAGGTCGATCCTGAACCGTCGTTCGAAACCATCTAAGCCTTAAGGTATCTAAAGGCATAGGTAAGAGATATATATATATATATATATATATATATATATATATATATAATATATATATATATAATATATATATATATATACACACACACACATACAGTATATATATAATATATATATATATATATATATATATATATATATATATATATATATATATATATATATATATATATATATATATATATCGGCTAGAATACATAATTTTGCACGACTAAATTAAAATGATAATATTGAAAAATCACCCTTATGTCAAAGCCATTATTAAAATATAATAATGGAAAAAAAATCAGACTTTTTAATTAAGTCAAAGTTAGGAAAAGTAGATCAGTTTTGTGTCGCTAAGACTCTTCATCAAATTGAAATCGACGACAGAGTTCGTCGCAAAACAAAATTTTAAATGTCAATTCAGTGTTGATGGATGAATTTTTTATAAGCGACAGTCAGTCACTTTGAAAAAAAAAAACCAGCGATGCAAAAAAACTTGCTTTATATGTTTAGGAGTTTGTAGTGTACACTCGTATTTATAAGTTATACATTGATTTTGTGGCGACAAGTTGCTTCATTAAAGTGAAATTGGTTTTAGATTGATGCAACAACGTTTAATTATACAAATGTTGAGGCATTATTGAAAAGTCAATATGATATCAAAACTGGACTAAAATAGGTTTGTAGAAAACACTTTATTTGCTGGTAAGGGGGAAAGAATATCAGTAATGTGGGAAGGTTGGAGCTAGTAGGATTCGAAGTTGTAATCGCATGGTTTCAGAATTAGCGGTCCTACCGACCACGCCATCCAGAGAATTTTATAAATGAATTTTTACGTCTATAATTTACCCATAATTCATTCATAATTCATCCATAATGGTGACGATAAAAAAAATAGTGTTAGAAGAATTTTGCTATTAAACAGATCAGAAGAGCCAAATATATATATTTATAGAGTTTAATTTACGTCAGTGTGAGCTCCGCTAGATGGATTTTCGCTTTAATTATAACCGAGTGGGACTTAAGGGCAACCCTGTAGAAAAGCTATCCATAATAAACATACATCACTGTAGCAGTGAACCATATAATACTGAATGTTCTCGTGACAATTAATAAGTTTTTGATGAAAATTAAAAATTTCTGACATAAATGATATTCAAATACAAAAGTCGTAAATTGTAAAACTTAAAAACTTATCTCTCTCTCTCTCTCTCTCACACACACACACACACACACACACACACAAACATACATATATATATATATATATATATGACCAAATTTGCGTGAACAAAGCCATGCATAGACGTTTAGCTCTGATTGGAATTACCAAAAACTATTATTTTTGCTATTTTTTAGCTTATGGAAAATATCATTGTGAACTTGCGAAATTCTTCATACGAGTTCACATAAAGTACTTATAAAAGATTGTAACAGATTCCAATTCATTTGGAATAAACTCGTATGGTTGCACGGTACAGAAGGTTGGCAAAAGTAAATAGACACCACAATGATTGTCCTCAAGAAAAGATGGCAAAGTTCATCAGTGAAATGCCAGAACGTGTTAGCTTTACATAATGTAAAGTGGAAAACAACACGATTCTAAATATATTGATATAATAACTCTGTTATTATTTAGTGATTTTTATTATGATATAAAAAACTATGGGAAAAACACAAAAAAAAACGGAAGGTGTCTATTTACTTTTGTGAACTCTCTGTACACTTGATAGTTACTAAACAAGTTACTTCAATATCTGTTCAAGGCCCGCTTCATACGTAACTATTAATTATACGTCTATATATTTTTTTGCAAAATGTTTTCCTACGTATCAATTAACGTAAAGTTTTGGAACGTGGTCCCAATTCGTCCTTTGGTTCGGATTATTCATGCTTGCATGCCCGTGAACACGTATCATGTAATGAGTGTGACAGCTGTCGCATTTGCATGTACTGGTTAGACATATTCTCTAATGGAACTGCGGAATGCATGCCATCACTTCTGACGGAACGCATATACTCTTGCGTTAAATTATAAGCTACGATCCAGCCATGGACTGTCTCACGCCAGTCGAGTCTTAGAAATGGGGAGGGCGACTGCAGTGACGAGCCCGCTGCACGTAATGTATTCCGTTCACGCAGTTCTCCTTTTAAAGGGGACTTATTTTTCCCGGTTGGTGGGATACCGTCCGTCTCAGCAGCCTTTCGTGGACGAAGGACGTAAAACGGATCAACCAACCAACCAATATAAGCTACAGTGCTTGTTAACACTTTTGCCAGTAACTCATTAAGAGGCCAGCTAAAATCTTCATTTAAAGTGTACATTTTACTCTCTGTACAAAGATCTCTCTGTTTTCTACTGCCAATTCCCTTTATATTTCAGTTAAGTGACCTTTAATTGAGGCTTTGTTCTTCAGTTAAAACATATTTAGTCTTTGTATTGACTTCTTCTCTAATTAGAAATTTAATGGAGGAAATTATAATAAGTCCATTTTTCTAATTATTATTAGAACTATCAATAATAATGAACCTTATGAACCTTATGTTGTTTCGTGCGTTGGTCTCTCTTCACACGGAGGTCAAGCTGGTGGCCCCGCCTCTGGGATTGTTTAGCTTCTTTCGTTACGGCTAAGGTCGTTTGACAAAGGGTTACTTACAACTTTAAGTTAGGTCCGAACCACTACTACCTTACCAAGGAGAGCTACGTCGTGGCAAGTATCGTAACACCACTTCCAATCGATAAGTGAAATTAAGCGATATTGGGTCTGGGTAGTAATTGGATGGTGGGGGACCATCCTCTGGGGTCCAGATTATGTAGCAACCAGTTCTTCGGTTTCCACGTAGAACTGTAGGTCCCCTCCGTCCTATGACCTTAGATGTTACGAAGGAGGTTAAACATCTCCATCATTACATTACGTTACCAAGCATTTTAATCGCTGAAATCTGGACTCCGAGCCAAGACTCAAACCCGGGACGTCCATTTTAAAAGCCCGACCTTTTACCAATATTATATATATATATATACGATATATATATATATATATATATATATATATATATTATATATATATATATATATATATGTAGTGGACAACTGAGACGTTTGCAATCATCTTTGCAACTTTCACCAACATGCCATCAACAATGCGATATATCTTATCAAATCAAACTCAACAAAAATGACGTCATACCAAGCGCTCAAAAGATGACGTCACATCACCAGAGATCACTCAAGGCGGGACCTCGTTGCCTTGCCCGATGCCTCCACCTCGTCTCTCTTCGAAGGCAATCCAGTGATCCACGCGTTACCATCATGTTGTAGTGAATACTCTTATTTTAGTTTCAAGTTAAATGTTAATTTTACAGTCTTGAATTTCGGAATAGTATAAATTCATTTTAAATTAGTTACCCCATTATAATTCAATTGTGAACCACATTAATACTAATTTTATGTATACTATATTATTTTATTGTATGTAAACATAATTAATTATATATCACAATTGTCAGTTAATTATTTATATTCAAATATTTATTTTAATCTAATGCCATGTCCATTTTACAAATAAATAATAGAAAACCAAAGGTTATATTTTCCACCTTTGGTACTGTCGCAGTTTCGCCTAACGGACTCAATACGGCTAGTGAGATAATCACTGGTTGGCACTTAACTAGCGGCAGTGCTTATGGCTACATCATCCAGGTTAACCTATACCGGATAGATGCGCTACGGTCCCAAGCCGTAGCTTGCCTAGGCCAACGACGACGACGTAAACCAACAATTGGTGACCCTGGAGCTGGATTACCCCTTCTACCCGAACGACTAGGACTAGACTGTAATGTCGTTCGTGCCCATCACCCCTTCACCCGAGCGACTAGGACCAGACTGTAACGTCGTTCGTGCCCATCACCCCCTTCACCCGAGCGACTAGGATCAGACTGTAATGTCGCTCGTGCCCTCTGCCCCTCACCCCTGCCCGTGCGCTCTGTGCCTGCGCTCGTCTCAACCTCCACTCCTTCGTTGGGAACTTGTCGTCTTGCTTGTACGTCAGCAAGCATAGGAGAAGATGCCTGACGACGCTGGTGCCATCTCCCACTTGAGCGTAAAGCTCCCCGTCTTCTGGTCGGGTGATCCATTTATTTGGTTCCACCAAGTGGAATCACAATTCAACTTGGGAAGGATCACCGCTAGCAGGACGAAATACGATCATGTTTTGTCCTCTCTACCAGCGAGCATCATCTCTGAAGTCCGTGACGTCATCGTATCTACTTCCACGAGTGAGGACCCATACAACGATCTGAAGTCTGCCATCCTGTGCCGCACCACTGTCTCCGAGCGTGAGAAACTACATCAGTTAATCTCAAAAGAAGAACTTGGAGACCGTAAGCCCACTCAAATGCTGAGGGCTATGCAGTGCGCTCTAGGCGAACGCGCACAAACCTTCGATAAGGACATCTTTAGACAGTTGTTCTTGCAGAAACTTCCTCCATCAGCTCAGCGTGTCTTGGCCACTATGGATCCTGCTACTCCAGTTGATAAACTAGCAGAAACTGCCGACAAAGTAGTGGAGATTGACACAGCTCCGGTCAACAACGTGAACACACAATCGGAACTGGAGTTGAAAGTGAAAGAGTTAAGTCAACAACTCAACCACGTTTGTTCTCTGCTACAAAATCAACGGCAAGAAGCCATTCTCGGTCAAGATTTACGAAGAGGCATCGTTCGAGTTCCGGGAAGATCTGCTTCTACCACTCGAAATTTGGAAAGAAGACTAGGAAGTGCATCTCCCCTTGCAATTTTTCGTCGGAAAACCCCAGCAGCGAGTCCTAATGGCGTCTAGTACTCGCACTGCCAACCTGTTATTCATAAAGGACAGGAACTCTGGTGTCAATTTCTTGGTTGATACCGGAGCGTCAGTCAGTGTATTCCCTCAAAAATCTGGTCATACGCACTCGGAATCTCCGCCTCTATACGCTGCTAACGGTTCACGCATACCCACGTACGGTACTCAGTCGCGTGAACTAAACTTGGGCCTTCACCGATCCTTCAAGTGGATTTTCATCTGTGCTCAAGTGCGGCATCCCATAATCGGCGCTGACTTCCTCCAGCATTTCAAACTCCTGGTGGATCTTGACAAGCGACGCTTATGCGACCAGGCCACACTGCTTTCTGTTCTTGCCAAACAGGTTGCCCTTCCGGACGCCTCGAACTCTGCACTTTCCCTCGTTCCCCTAATTCCATGTACCAGTGCCTTTTCCAGCGATATCCAGGAATTCTTCAACCGATGCAGATGGGTGATACCATTAAGCACACCATTACCCATCACATTACAACAAAAGGTCCCCCTGTGTTTGCAAAACCCAGACGTCTTGCCCCGGACAAACTGAAAGCTGCCAAATCGGAATTCCAGCTTATGATGGATCTTGGGATAATAAGACCTTCCAAAAGCAGTTGGTCCTCTCCCCTACACCTGGTCCAGAAGAAGTCAGGAGACTGGAGACCATGTGGGGATTACCGGTTTTTGAATTCGACAACCATCCCGGACCGATATCCGGTACCAAATGTCCAAGACTTTACTTCTCTTCTCCACGGCAAATCTATCTTCAGTAAAATAGATCTCGTTAAGGCTTTCCACCACATTCCCGTAGAGCCTTCGGATATTCCCAAGACTGCAGTTTGTACACCATTTGGGTTATTCGAATTTTTGAAGATGCCGTTCGGGCTACGGAATGCTGCGCAAACCTTTCAGAGGTTTATAGATGAGGTCACCAGAGGCTTAGACTTTGTTTATGCCTACATCGATGATTTGCTTGTGGCCAGCTCAACGGAAGAGGAACATAAGGAACATCTTTCACTCCTCTTTCAACGCTTAGAACAATACGGTGTTACTATTAATGCATCTAAGTGTGTGTTTGCACAGCCAACCTTGGAATTTCTTGGTCACACGATTTCGCAGCACGGAATTACCCCCCTTCAGGACAAGTGTGAAGTGATAAAAAATTACCCAATGCCAAATAATCAGCGTGAGTTACGTCGGTTTCTAGGTTTGGTCAATTATTACCACAAGTTCATTAAAAACTGTGCCAGTGTTCTTGCTCCTCTACACGCTATGATCACTCACAAACGCAAGGTAACGAAATTGGTATGGTGTAGCGATAGTTTACAGGCGTTCGACAATGCCAAAAATGCTATCAATAGTGCATTGTCTTTGTCATTTCCTATCAGTGATGCCCCCCTAACTCTGACGGTCGATGCATCAGATGTTGCGATCGGTGGAGTGTTGGAACAAACCATTAACGGTCAACAAGCACCCATCGCGTTTTACTCGAAAAAGCTGCAGCCAGCCCAAACGCGTTATAGTGCTTTCGGACGTGAACTTCTTGCTATTTACTTAAACGTGAAGCATTTTCAACATTTCCTTGAAGGCCGAGAGTTTTGTGTTTTTACCGACCACAAACCTTTGGTCACTGTCTTCAATAAAAACAGCTGTAACCACTCCCAGAGTCATCAGGCAACTCGATTATATCTCGCAATTTACCACAGATATCCGCCACATCAAAGGTGTCTTGAACACTCCAGCGGATGCACTTTCAAGAATAGAGATTACTTCTGTTACCCTCAGCTCTACACTGTGGAATGCTATTGCACAGGATCAAGATAAGGATACGGAACTACAAGACCTGCTCAGAGAAGACTCCACTCACTCACTTTCCCTCAAGAAAATGAGTATGCCAGGATTGTCTGTGCCCCTCTATTGCGACGTATCAACAGCTGCTATTCGCCCTTATGTCCCTCCATGTCACAGACAAGCAGTCTTCACGGATCTTCATAAGCCCTCCCATCCTGGTATCCGTGCTTCGCAACACCTGGTTACCTCTCGCTTTGTTTGGCCCTCGATGCGGAAGGATGTCAAACATTGGACCAAAACGTGCCTTGCCTGCCAGCGTGCCAAAGTCCAAAGGCACACCAGGTCCCCCTTTGACGCATTTCCGCCCCCATCCCAGCGATTTGAGGTAATTCATGTAGACATTGTTGGCCCTCTTCCAGTGATTCAAGGCCAACGTTATCTGCTCACCTGTCTCGACCGCTTTTCCAGATGGCCTGAAGCCATCCCACTTCCTGATATCCAAGCGGACACTGTTGCAAGAGCCTTTCTTCATGGATGGGTATCAAGATTTGGATTGCCGACAAAAGTCATCACTGACCAAGGTCGCCAATTTGAGTCTTCGCTTTGGAAAAAGTTTACCAGCTTGTTGGGTACAGTACATGCGCATACCTGTGCGTATCATCCGCAAGCTAACGGCCTCGTCGAACGCTTCCATCGCCAGCTGAAGTCATCCCTTATGTGTCACGAAGACTCCCATTGGATGGATAAGCTTCCACTCGTTTTGCTTGGTATTCGCTCTGCATTTAAGAGTGATCTGAAGACTACAGCGGCTGAACTAGTCTATGGAACAACACTGCGGCTACCAGGTGGCTACTTCACTGCAGGGGATAAGTCATGTGATCCTACGGAATTCGCTCAAACACTTTCCTCTCACATGCAGTCCCTTCAGCCTGTTCCCCCTCGATTGACTAGCCAACAGAACATCTTTGTTTCCCCAGCCCTCCAATCTTGCACCCACGTTTTCGTTCGTGTACCTGTCCCAAAACGGCCTCTCCAATGTCCATATGACGGACCCTATGAAGTTCTCCGACGTACGCGCAAATCATTTCTCATCCAGCGCGGTTCCAAGGTCGACAAGGTTTCTATCGATCGTCTTAAGCCTGCGTTTTTGGAATCAACCTTAAGTGAGGTACATGTCGCTACCAAAAAGGTTCAGCGGAAATCTGTGTCGTTCGGAACTCTTTGAACTTCCTCTCTGGTGGGGGAGTGTGTAGTGAATACTCTTATTTTAGTTTCAAGTTAAATGTTAATTTTACAGTCTTGAATTTCGGAATAGTATAAATTCATTTTAAATTAGTTACCCCATTATAATTCAATTGTGAACCACATTAATACTAATTTTATGTATACTATATTATTTTATTGTATGTAAACATAATTAATTATATATCACAATTGTCAGTTAATTATTTATATTCAAATATTTTTTTAATCTAATGCCATGTCCATTTACAAATAAATAATAGAAAACCAAAGGTTATATTTTCCACCTTTGGTACTGTCGCAGTTTCGCCTAACGGACTCAATACGGCTAGTGAGATAATCACTGGTTGGCACTTAACTAGCGGCAGTGCTTATGGCTACATCATCCAGGTTAACCTATACCGGATAGATGCGCTACGGTCCCAAGCCGTAGCTTGCCTAGGCCAACGACGACGACGTAAACCAACAATGTAAATATCACCGTGCAAGGCCCCATTGACCTTTTAATATCGCTCAATTAACTTTATATAAAGAATCCATCAATCTACCGCGCGTTATTAATTGTCATATTGTAAGCATTATTTCAAGTGTACACATTATTTCCAATATAAACCATCCGCATATTGTTTCATTTATAATTCAATTTATTTTTGTGTAATTAAAGGAAGAAAACTCGATCTATCAATCAACCTAATTAATAACTTAATTAATAACATTATTTCATCTGCAAAGATCATGGTGATCCCAGCCTTATCATTATCAATTAACCATAACCATTATCATATTTACTATGATAGTGCCAAAAGCTTACGCTATATATATATATATATATATATATATAATATATATATATATATTCTTTTCCTCAGAGCTTGTGTTAATTCTCTTTAGTGTAAAAAATTATATATATATATAAAATTTAGCATTGACCTCATAGAAACATAGGAGACGATAAAAAAACTATTTAGGAATACCAACATTAAAAGAAGAAGAAAAAGGGGAAACCAGAGTTATACTCATTTGAAAGAAATTTGTAAAAAATCCAGCTGTCAATTTTCATTTTCATAGATGTTTTGTGATCACACGTGACAGAGGGAAAACCAAAATTGCTAGTGGAAAAAAAGAGGTAGTATATATGAGTGAAATTTAAAACATCTTTAGGAGATACTGTGGGAGGTTGGGGGGGGGGGGCATTCTATAATGTTAAGATTTTACATATATTTAAAATTCACCTAAATTATAACTGATTTTAGGAAACTTTCAAGGACGTTCTTAATTGATACTGTAAAAATTATGTCTCTTCAATGATGATCTCAAAATTATTTTTTCATATTATTTTCACTGCAAAAAAAAAAAAAATGAAAAAGCGATTAACTTTTTCTCGATATTACAGGGTGATCCGAAAACAATGTTTTCCCAAAATTTATGTACAATAAATTATTTTTGGGAACACTTTTTTTTTTTTTATATCACCCATAATGCGAAATAAATTCCGCGAAAGAACAATTTGTATACGATAAAAGTGCCACAGTTTTAATTTGGCACTCTTAAATTTTTATTTTTTACAGAATTTCAGGAAATAATGATAATAAAAAGGAACATGAAGGATTAAAAAAAAAATATAAAAAAATTGCGTAACTCAAAATGCATAAGAAAATTTTCATATTTAATTTTCGAGAATAAACAAGAATTGATTTATTATCATACTGAAGACGACACACACACACACACACACACACACACACTGGTATCGTATGAGAAAAAAATGTGTTTTATAATATTAATTAAAATTTATCTTATTTTCGCGATAATTATTCGCCTATTAACGCTGTTACCCTGTAAGCGAAGTGAATACAATGAGGTCGAGAGTTCGATTCCCGATGGTGCTGGTTAATAATAATAATCTAGGAGTTAGTGCAATGACCAATTGTAGTTGACTGTTTCATATGGGGATGTTATTTAGCTGGAAAAAAGTTTACAGACAGAAAATATTGACGTTCAACTTCAAGATTGGATTTTAACAGCATGGAATTAACTCGATCAAGACAACATTTCTACACCAGTTTGCCAGTTGCGCAAGAGGCTACACAAGTTGGTCATTGATAATAATAATGGAGAACGCATTGAACACTCGCTCCGTTAATGTTTTATTCAATTATTTTTGTTCATTGTAAATTTCTTTAATGTTTAGGTAAGTCTCTTTCATTACCTTCCTTGTCAACTTTCTTTTTAACAACTATTGTTCAAGTTGAATTTGTAAAGAGACTTCTCTTCCAATTTAAATAAACTACCTCTCATTTTAAGGAGAGTATAAAGGGTTTACTGTGATTTCTATCTCATTTAGTTATCGTCGGAATTGTGGTGGTTTTGTTGGCCCCGTGAAAAAGGTGGACACATTTCTTTGGACACAGTCTATTTATATATATAATATATATATATATATATATATATATATATATATATATATATAATATATATATATATATATATATATATATATATATATATATATATATGAAAACACGTGAATAGTATTTATGATGAAATAACCACGAAGGAAAAAGGAAAGAGAATGGTGCTCAAGCGCTGAGGATGTCATTAGACGAAAGCGCTTGAGCACCATTCTGTGTTTCCTTTTTACTCTGTGATTATTTTCATATATATATATATATATATACATATATATATATATATATATATATATATACATACACACACATACTTGTTTTTCTTTTGTAAACTCCGGTATTCCTAAAGGTTTCTTCCAATTACCTCCTGTGTTTCTCCTAGGTCATTAATAAATATATATTGAATAATATAAAATACAATTGAGTATACGTTACCATTACAAGCTTTTATTGGAATCTATTGAATAAAAGTGTTATTCTGGAAAGAAAATAAATCTATACACCTCTTCCTACATACATTATAATTAACTCTTGAATGTAAACTATGCCAGTAATTTCTTTATTAATAAACAGATTAATAGCTGTTACATTGTAATTTCATTATATATATATATGTACACACACACACACACACATATATATATATATATATATATATATATATATATATATATATATACATATATGATACACACAGACCGTACATGGAACAAGGAACTCTTCCCATATATATATATATATATGTAAAGGATTATGCACCCATACTACTAGTAAGCGTTACCAAAAGACAGACACTGGCCTCTTTTTTTATTATATATATATATATATATATATATATAATATATATATATATATATTATGGCTTCTTGTTCATGGCTTATACCGAAATTATTTTAATGGGCAAATTCCACTCAGACGATAGTGAAAGCCAGCATTGTAGCTTAAATTGTAAGGAAAGCTATTATCATGAAGAAGGAAATTAATTACGCTCATTAAAGAAAACGCGCGTATTTATAAAGCGTCTCAAATTAGCCGCTATATAAGTTACTTCATACCTTCGTTGTCAGTGAGTTTCATGCGAGGTTTCTCCAAATACACACACATGGATACATGTATTTCACACATGTTTGTGTTTGGCAGGTCTTATTTTAGGTATACGTATCATGGTCTAGTTATACGCCCTTTAATTTAGGATATTTAAAATAAGATTAGTTTTTTGGTCTAGTTTAATGTTAGGATTCATTTTTTTAATTTGCCAACAATACTTTATTTTGAATATTTAATGAGACTCGCGTTGTATAATATATATATATATATATAATAAGAAATAAATTCTATATGTTAAAATATACGAATATCGCGGGTGGTAATTCATGTATTAAAATGTACATTCAGTACAGAAGGTTGACGGAAGTAAATAGACACCTTTGGTATCTCCATAGGTTTTTTTGATTTGATGATAAAAGTCAATAAATAAAAACACAAATATTGAATCAATATATTGAGAATCGCGTTTTGTATTATGTAAAACTGGCACACGTTCTGGCATTCTATTGAGGAGTTTTGCCATTTGTTCTTGAGCACAATCATCGTAGTGTCTATTTACTTTTGTCAACCCTCTATATAATGCGTATTTACGCAAGCTTTTTAAAGAAATGAATAAAAATAAATGAGGAAATGTGTAAAAATGTTTCGGTGTAAAAGTAGTTTACAATTACATATGTAAACAAATCATAAATTTAAAGATTTTACTTTGAAAAGTTTGTAAAATAATATTCTGAGAAACTAGAATTTCTCCTATTTTGAAACTGAAATGAAAATTTGACGAGACAAATTTTCAGTATTTCGAAATCGCAAAGAAAAGTGTAAAATATGTTATTGTTTTTAGCTGCGATCTTATCTTTTTCTATATATACAGGGTGTCCCGTAAGTCTGGACCCATAGGGAAAAATAATAAAATTACAAAATAGTCCAAAATTTATTACATAATCTGTTCAAGTGTCCGCCGTTGTGTCGCACACATAGTTGAAGACGTAATCTCCACTGCGACAGCACTTTCTGAATCACAGTCGCAGAAATTTCTTGACACGCCTCCACAATGCGTGCTTTAAGGGGAAAATGTTCTGAAGTTTGACCTCGTACACTTTGGCTTTCAAGTGGCCCCACAAATAAAACTCCAGCGGAGTAAGATCATAATAAAAAAAAATAAAAATAATAATAAAAATAATAAAAAAATATATTATAAATAAATTTTTGGACTATTTTGTAATTTTATTATTTTTCCCTATGGGTCCAGACTTACGGGACACCCTGTATATATATAGAGCTTCAACCTTTAATTTGTATCAGGACTTGTTATCTCAACCTCGGATTTGTGTTCAAGAACATCTGCATTTATGTTAACACCAGCTGATGGTCCTGCTATGTCAGTATCTACAGATTTTTTTTCAGCTACTATTTTTGCCTGCTTTTGGATGGCTCTTCTCAAAACATGATCTTAGTTCTGTCTTTGTCTTACCAGAAGGTTTATGGGCGTGGCAATAATTCTGACTTTAATACTGACTCTTCTGCCTCCGGAGAAAACATCGATTTTCTCCATAACTGATTCTGGGGATTCTAGATTCTGGGGATTTGGGCTTTCGAAAGCAGGAACCAGACTTGAACTCCGATTTATGTTCTTGCGCTTTTACGTCTGGCACTTCCAAATTCGATTTTACTCCAATCCCGCCTTCGACAGACGGGACAGTTCCTTCAGCCTCTTTGTTTAATTTGGAGCATCTCCTTAACTTCTGCCTTACCTGAAGTAGGCATATAAACTTCATCTTTTGGAGTTTTGGGAGATTTTCCAAAACAGGAACATGGACCCCCCTTTCATCTTTTTACCCTTAAACTCTGGACCCTTTATATCTGGAGTCTTACCTCCAATTTTACCTTCCATTTGTACATTCGGAATTCAGGTTTAGAAGTGTCTGCCGATATAGCTAATCCTACTTCGGGAGAAGGTACTTTTGGTACTTCCACCGCGTATTCAACCTTTCCTTCCGATGTTTCTGAAATTCTATTTCACCTTCAAGTTTAGGAAGGTTAGACTCTAAATTAACTTCTTTCTCAAAATCAGGAAGCTTCGGAAAATCAACATCGATATTCAAATCAACGCTTGGTGGGTTCACCTCTATATCACTGGCGTCCACATCTACTGTGGTACGAGGAAGTTCAGGACCTTTCATGGCTAGACTGAAATTTTTTCTATATCGATTTTTGGACCTGTAATTTCATAATTTCCTTCGGGAAACAAATCCATATCAGGAGTCTTATCTTCCATATTCGTACTAACTTTAGGGGCGAATATTTGACTCGGGAGATACATAAATTTTAGGAATATATATATACTGTATATACAGTATATATATATGTATATATATAGACTATATATATTATATATATATATATATGTTAAACACAGACCGTGCATGGAACAAGGAACTCTTCTGGGAAAATTAAATCCACTATAGTCCGATAAGTTCCATGCACGGTCTGTATTTAACATATAAATTTCTCAGGGGACCATTCTGAGTTTGTGTGTATATATATATATATATACACACACCTCGTTAACCTCGTTGAAGTTCCGTGGTTGGTCTCCCTTCACACAAAGGTCAAGCTGGTTGCCCCCCCTCTAGGCCTGGTTTGGTGGAGGAACGAATTGCTTTCTTGCGCTCTCCACCGCACATAGCCAGGTACACCCAGCTCATCTGGTACCGTCCTGAGTCCTAACCACTCAATAGTAAAGACATTTGTAGTTACAGCTTAAGTGAAGTAAGATGAAGAATTTAAAATTTCACAAAGGGCATCATTCCGCCCATGCACCTATTTTGAGGTACGAGCAGCTCGTAGCAGCATTAACAAGCAAAGGGGGAGCCAGTGTACTTCCGTTCACCACCACTGAAAGCAACAACGCTCCTTGTTATTTCAAAGAATATCGACATTCGCAATTTTCGTGCATGATTAAATTACTGTAAAGATTTTTTTGTTAACTGTATTTGTTTTAGCGATCCTTTCTCCGAAATTACTAATTAGTAATTTATGGAGGATTTTAAATTTTTTATATATTTCGGCGAATTTATTTCCAACCGATACTGTATGTTAGTGATGTATGTCACATCCGCATCCTCATAAAATTCAACATCCGCACCTGCTGGATGCGGATGTGTATTATTTACTAAATTACTATTTTTGAAGCACAATTTGCCCCTTATTCAGTTCAAATACTGAAATTGTGCAGCCTTCATTTGATCTTTAATGTAACTGGCAATGTCTGTTGTGTATTTGTATAATTAATTGTTCATGCTACAATACATAAAATTGTCATAAGCACACTACTTTCCAAAGGGTGGTTATCCCGCATCCTGATAACACACAGTTGTGTGGCGAAAACTCGTCCAAAAAAAGAGTGTATGTAAAAAAATTATAATTACAAAATAATATTATCTAATATCTAATATTTAATATTGCCGAATATGTATCTAATATTTAAACTAACCAAATATCGAAAGTCAATTAATAAATTAAGTATGAATTTAAACTATCATATTATCAAGCTGACAAATTTCTGCCATGAACATCCGCATCCGCATCCGCATCTGAAATCTGACATCCGATACAACTCTAAAAACATATGATAAAACAGGAGAGAGAGAGAGAGAGAGAGAGAGAGAGAGAGAGAGAGAGAGAGAGAGAGTAGAGACGTGTCTGATAGATTATGTTGGGGAGTAAAGATGTGCTGAGAGATATATGCGATACAATAGCTGTTTGGGTGTTGAGTGGAAGTTTACCAAACCATGTATGATTGTAGACGTAAAGTTAAGTTGATTGGTGTTTGGTATGAAAGAAGAAAGACAGTGGAGAGGCAGAGCTGAAAGGTTGAATTCGATTGAGGTAGCAACAGAGTAGAGTTGAAGAGCAAATGAAGTCCTTGGAGAGATGCTTTAGTATAGATAATGAACCACCTTCTTATTTGAAGTGACATTCGATCCCTGACGTTGGGATCGAACCTTATTCGTATGGTGATTCCTATAATGTGTCTTTGCGTGCTTAAATTGGTTTAGAGTGTTTGCAGTTATGAGTACAAGCGTTGTGCCCACCATGCAGAACAGAAAGTTCGTAGACAATTTATGTATGTAGGCTATACTGTACAGTATATATACACACCGGTATGTATTTCTTTAGTAAGTAAACTTACAAGTACGAAATGATACATGATACATATAATGTATCATAATACCTAACTGCATTGTATTTAATATACGTAACTGCATTCAAAGAGTGTAATATATATATATATATATATATATATATATATATATTATATATATATATATATATGTAATTATACTAAGGGCATCCTTTTTCTTAGCTAAATAATTAGGCCATGGGATGAAATGTCTTTTGGGCCGTAAGTTTGAACTTTCTGCGCTTCACATAACCGCATTTTTCTAGTTTGAACCTCCCCTTCTTGTGTAAACCCGCTTTTAAACGGTCTTGTATAAAACCGATGGTTAACGCAGTTTCGAAAATGGCGTCCTGACAGTGATGTTCGTCGTAAACAGAGAGCTGTTATCGAGTTCTTAACCGCAGAGGAGGAATCAGTTGGAAATATTCACAAACGTCTACAAAACGTTGCTGTTGTTGATCGAAGCACAGTTGGACGATGGTCTAAACGTGTGAGATCATCGGAGAGAGGGAGAGCCAGCCTCGATGATGAGCACGCAGCGGTCTCCCGGCATCGGCTGTCACATCTCACACTGTGCAACGTGCGAACAGCATCATTCGATCAAGGTGGAGGAAAGCCGAAAAAAAGGATGGAGACTATGTGGAAAAATAAAAACTTGTAAAAAGGTATGTAACTACTTGTGTACAAAATTTCTGGAACTTACAAGGAAACTTGGAAAGAAAAAAAAGGTGGGGCAAAATATATTGAGTGGCCCTCGTGGTGTGTGTGTATATATATATATATATAATACAACTATTCCTTCTAGAGACATACAAATGCACTTTATAATAATGCTATTTCTTAACCTGATTACACGAGTATCCTTGCATCATAATATCTGTTATTGCGCTCTGCTTGCATCAAGTCTATTCAGATGTCTCGGCTTCTCTATCTAAACAGACACTTGAAATGTGTATTCATTATCGTCTGTAATTCAGGGATTTCGAAGCAATTTCCTTCATTATATTGTTTGAAGTGTTTACTTCACTTAATGGACTAAATTATTAAGCTGTACAACAAGGTATTTATTCATCGACTTTATCCATTATCTGATTAACTTCGCGTGCAATAATACATTGCTTTGACAAAAACTCAGCCTTGAAGGGTTTTGTATGTATATAGGAGGAGTTTCAAATTTTATATATTTCTGTCATTGTTCCACTATTCCTGCGGTGACACTCACAGGCAAACACCTGCGGCCATTCACTCATTCTCATACTGACCCATGATTTACCTCGATTGCCTTTTTGCCTCAAACAAGGACTTCATTGTTTGTGATCAGGTGAGGGCAGCGTCACACTTCGCAACTCGCTTGGAGAAAGGTCAG
>JAJOZX010003394.1:490000-517967 GCA_023014485.1 Bathynomus jamesi | reverse complement strand
TTCTAATGGGTTTAACTTGGAAAGAAAGAAACATCAATTGAGCTATCAGCTGTTAAAGTGTGTATACATTTTTTGGGACGCCCTGTATATATATATATATATATACATTTTAACTGCAAACAACACACAGTATAATTAATGTAAAGAACGACGCTTGTGTAGAAGAGCGTTCCGCACAAGATGAGGAGGGAGAACGAACAATGAAAAATGAGGTACCACCCGGGAATCGAACCCGGGATCATCCGATTGCCGGTCAGATATGCTATCCACTACACCATGGACCTCGATCAATCAGAAGTCGTAATTCTCCTACATTTGTTCGTTCTCCCTCCTCATCTTGTGCGGAACGCTCTTCTACACAAGCGTCGTTCTTTACATTAATTATACTGTGTTGTTTGCAGTCAAAATGTATATATGTACGGCATGCGAAGGTACCCCTCAGGGCATTGGTTTCTGCTCGTATGTAGGAGAATTACGACTTCTGATTGATCGAGGTCCATGGTGTAGTGGATAGCATATCTGACCGGCAATCGGATCCCGGGTTCGATTCCCGGGTGGTACCTCATTTTTTCATTTATATATATATATATTATGCCCCTCCCGAAAAGAAATTCTGGCTACGCCCTATATATATATATATATATATGCGCATGTCGGTGGTGTAGTAGTTAACATAGCTGACTAAGAATCTATCGGTCCCTGGCTCGATTCCCGGCGATGGTAGGCGGCGCGCAGCTCACCCACCTGTTCATCCTCCTCTACAATAAAACTGGTTGGTAGATAAATGGGTACCCCGGTCCCCGAGTAGCATAGTGGTTAATACACTAGGCTTCTGATCGGTAGGTCGTGAGATCAAGTTCGGGCGAGGAGTGCTTTGTAATATCTGATCACACGTGGTAGTTCGTGGTTCCAATTCCACGTTAAGCTGTAGGTCTAAAGTGTAGCAACGAGCTTGACCTTCGTCAGAATAAATAATTCGGGCGGAAGCAAAAACAAGGTTACCAAGGCATAGTATATATATATATATATACACACAGTATTTCTGTAGGTGGAGTGGTGGAGGGACCCATTCCAAATTCCAATGAGGTTAATATAACATAATTTCACTGTTTATGTTCATATACTTTTATACGACCGTTAATTGAATGCAGAAATAATGGAGTTTCGATTAATAATAATTGATAATTAATTAGTGCTGTAAATTTGACACCATTCGTGGCCCTGATTCGAGGTTTTAATTGATAGTCCATTTACGGAAATTAAAAATCAATTCGATTTTTGTAATGAAGCAAAACCTCTCTCTCTCTCTCCACACACACACACACACACAGTGCTTTGTTTTGTAAAGAAAAAGGTGCCGGTACTCATATCTTTAGAAATTGTAAAATTCCTCTCCCGCCCCTCCCCTCTTCCTGCGCCCCCTCCCCCTTCTCTATTGAATTTGTAATGAACTTTTAATAAAAAGTTGATAATAAAAATCAAAAATACATAATAAAAATTAGAATATTTAACGTTTGTAAACGCCGTTTATTAATTTGAGTTTGAAAGAGTTAAAAAAAAAAATGAAAACAAAAATTAGTTTTGGAGAAAATTCCAAATTTTCATAAAGTTCTCGTCCAACAAAACGTCCCGACTTCGTTCCTTGCTGTTGGTGTCTACGACTGAGCTTCGTATTTATTCGAAACGTTAATTTATATGAGCGGGCATGTGTCAACGTCGCTCTGAAAAAAAAAAGGTGCCGGTACGCCGTACCGGCGCGTACCGTTACAAAAAAACACTATACACCACACACACACACAATATATATTCAATACAGAAACAAATTAACTAAAATAATCAAAATTGCAAAATATAACTATTAAATCAATTTTCCAAACATAAAGGAGACATGAAAAACACTTGGACAACCATAAACAATCTTCGCGGAAAACAAATTAAGAAAAATTCAATAGAGAAATTAAATGTTGATAATAAAGAAATTACTGATGATACTGCTATTGCAGACTCTTTAAATGCACATTTTACTTCAATAGCGGATAAGCTTCGCTCACAATTAATAAATAATGATCACTCACTTCTAGAATATATGCCACCCAACCCACTAAATTAATTTTCTTTTGTTCCTGCTACCTCTACTGAGGTCCAGAATATTATTGGTAAATTAAAAAATACAAAAAATAACATTCATAACTAGAGTTAGGATTGATAGGCACCAAAAAATCAATAATAGGTAGGCAAAAAGGCACTAAAGAAGCCCTAAAAAAGTCGCTTAAATAGGCACTAAAAGCTAAAAAAGGCACTTAATAGGCATTTCTATTTTCCCACTTTTCTCTTATTATTGTTGACTTACAGTAAACCCATTTGCAGTTCTGATGAATATCAGGATTTTTATTGTAAAAAATAAACTAAACATCTCAAAAACCATCAAACATTTTTTGCATCAAAGTAAAATCCAACATTTAAACTATCTTCTTACAAAAACTCAACTAAACTATAAATTGAAATGGCAATTGATGATTAAATATTTTTCAAGGTTCTGTGGCGTAAATTGACATCGTCTGTCACTCAATACATTTTTATATCGAGAAAACGACCTTTCAACATCGCAAGACGTAATTGGTGCGAACTTCAAAGATGCTAATTCGCTTGGCTCAAAGTCCAGAACCTCCTGACACTCTCCTTTGAACACTGTTGAAACGTTCACTATGGTTTGCCAACCAGGATTGCGTCTGAGAACATTTTCAAATTTTGCTACCACTTCTTTCCCTACGTTACCAGAAACCTGGCTCAGCTCCTTCCTTAAATTTTGAACTATTTCCACTGCTTCAACAAACGGCAGGCTTCTCTCCTCCAGCTTGGTTATGGTCCCTGGAACCCGTCCGAAATTGGCCATGATGTAGGCCAGGTCTCCTCGAAGGGTTTGTTATTTTGGATAGAGAATAAAAAATGTTGCAACGTACCTCTTTGGAACAAGGTTGGCAGAAAATAACTCCACCATCCGTAGTGAAGTTTGGGTCCTTCTTGATCCACTGCCTGAACAGAACACTTTTGGCTGTCTTGTCCTTTGGCATTTTTTCTCACTTATAAAAAAAGCCGTAAGCACAAACGTGAGATTTTATTTAGCAAAAGCACTTGAACAAAGACACCACGTTGCACGCACCAAATAAAATGATCGAGGCCGAACGCGTCACAATGACGTATTGTGATCTGATTGGCTGTATTTGGCTGACGTATTGTGATCTGATTGGCTGTGCTGGTTGCCTCAGGACTAGCCTCGGTTTTTCCATCCCCTGCCCTATTTAGGCCTACAAATTTAAAAAAAATGCGAGTTATTTTGCTTTACTTAGTACAATAAAATTTAAAAAGGCATATATAGGCACGTATTTTAAAATTAGGCACTAACCATCAAAATAGGCGTTTATAGGCCCTATAACATTTAATTATATACATCCCACAGGCCCGAAATGAATTTCTCTAAAAGAAGCCTATGAATCTATAAAAGGGAATAAAAAAGGCAAAAAGGGCAAAATCCGGTCTCTATTCATAACATTCCTGTACCTATATTGAAACTTGTTAAAGATAAGATATCTGTAACTTTGGCTAAAATTATCAATCAAAGTATTTCCAAAGGAATATTCCCATCAATGCTAAAAACTGGTTGTATAACACCCCTTTTTAAAGGGGGTGATCCTACACTAGCAACAAATTACAGGCCGGTGTGTTCATTATTTGTGTTCAGCAAAGTTTTTGAAAAAATTGTAAAAAGTAGAATGCAGCGATATTTAGAATCCTACAATTTATTATCTCCAAATCAATATGGCTTCCGTAATAATAAAACAACGGAAATGGCTAGTTTAAATCTTATGGAAAATGTAAATATAGCTAAGGAGAACAAATAAATAATGATAGCAATATTTATGGATTTGAGTAAGGCGTTTGATGTAATAGACCATAATATTCTACTTAATAAATTATATTGTTACGGCTTTAGAGGAGCAATCAGTGATTGGTTTAAAAGTTATTTGTCCAATAGATATCATTTTGTATCAGTAAATAAGGTTTGCTCAACTAAAGCGCTTGTCAAACATGGTGTGCCACAGGGCTCAGTTCTGGGTCCACTGTTATTTTTATTATATATATAAATGACCTTCCACGTTCATCTGATATACTGAACTTCATAATGTTTGCAGATGATACAACTGTCTCTTTTTCTTGCAAAGATGTTAATACAGCTAAGAATATGTTTCATTCAGAATTCATCAGTGTAATGAAATGGTTGACCACCAATAAACTCTTCCTAAATATCAGTAAAACAAATTTCATGATTTTTACTAATAAAAGAAATGTATATCTTGATGAACTTAATGTTAATGAAATCGCCATAAAGGAATGTACTGTAACAAAATTTCTTGGTGTAATGCTAGATAAGAATTTGCAATGAAGTGCTCATGTAAATTATATCGCGAAAAAGATTTCAAGGAGCGTTGCTATAATGTTTAAACTTAGAAATGTAGTCCATAAACAAGTTTTATTGATTCTTTATCAAACTCTTGTTCTTCCTTATATAACATACTGCACCCTTGTTTGGGGAAACTCCGCTAACAACGCATTAAATGGTATCTCTGATATCAAAAAACGAGCAATAAGGTATTATCTGATGCTGATTTCCTTGATCACTCTAATGCATTATTTAAAGAGCTAAACCTACTAAAGCTCAACGATATAACCAAACTGGCACATTTTATTTTTATTTACGAGTGTAAGAACAAAATCATTAATTTGCAATGGGTAAATAGATATTTTGTAACTCATCAAGAAATCCACTCGTATCAGACCAGAAATAGATCAAAGGTCGTTATACCTCAATTTAGATTGTCTTCATCTCAAAAACTACCCATTGTCATTGGATTGAAACTATGGAATGACTTGCATGCCGATATAAAAAATATTGTGATCGTAAATTTGTTTAAAACCAAGTTGAAATCCCGATTAATAATGGCATACTAACAAAAATCTAGGATTAATGTCCACTAATATTGTTTAATATTGTCCATTAATATTGTTTAATATTGTAATACATGTTTTAACTATTAATAATACTTATTTACTTATTTATTATTAATAATTAATAACAACTAGCTGCTTATTTTTAATAAGCGCCCAGTAAAGCCTAAAGCTTAAGGGCCAAATTAAATAAAATAAATAGTCGAGCTTCACAATTATTCATGTCATTGTAAATTAAAAAAATGTATTTATTTTATTATTATTAATAAAGGTTATTCTATCTATCTATCTATCTATCTATATATATAAGCAAACAACCACAGGGAAAAGGAAAAAGAAACACGAAATCCGAGCGCTTTCGTGATATATTCACATCTTCAGGGACAAGAAAGAAATAGTATTTTGCTATTTCTTTCTTGTCCCTGAAGATGTGAATATATCACGAAAGCGCTCCGATTTCTGTTTCTTTTCCCTGTGGTTGTTTGCTTATTAATAAGATCACGTTATTCTGTGATTTTACTGCATATATATATATATATATATATATATATATATATATATATATATATATAATATATATATATATATATATATATATATATATATATATATATATAAATAAAATCTAATTGATAATGTAGAAATATCCCCAACTATGATATCGGACCACAACATCATTGAAATAACAACTAATATAAAGACAACAGGAAAGGAAAGAACACGCACAACAGAAAAAAGCAAATTCGAAATTTTTAATTTTCACTCCAGAGCTATAAACTGGGAAGATGTGACATCCAGCATGGAAGTAATAGATTGGAAAACCATTTTCGAGGCCAAGACAACGGAGATGCTAATGACGTTAGAGGAGAAGACGTTAGAAATTGTGGAAAAACATGTCCCAAAGATACAACAAAGAGGAAAGAGAAGAAGGTGCGAGAGACAAAAGAGGGCATTGTTTCGAAAGAGAAAAAGAGTGACTGCAAAATTAAGTATTTGTAAAGATAATAACATCAGAAAATATTAAATGATATAAACTGCAAAGTATCGATGACGTCATACAGGAACTAATCGAGAAGCATACAGAAAAAGAAGACGACGACGCTATAGAAGCAATAAAGGCTAACTCAAAGTACTTCTGTAATTTCGCAAAAAGAAAGTCGAAAAACCATGCGACTATCGGACCTTTAAAAAACGAGAACAGTGCTTTATCTGATGATCTAACAGAAGTATCTGAAATATTAAGAGCTCAGTACGAATCATCTTTCAGTATCCCAAAAACTGACAAATTGATATGCGATAGAAACGCGTTCTTTGAAGAAGAACCACAAGGGGAAAGTATAACGGATTTCGACTTTACGACGGATGATATTACACAAGCCATAGGGAAACTAAAAACACACTCAGCGGCAGGACCGGATAAATGGAATGCCACACTGATCAAAAACTGCAAGAATGCAATCGCTGACCCCCTATACTGGATATGGAGACGATCACTAGACAGGGGAGAAATACCGGGCATCCTGAAGAGCGCAAACATAGTCCCAATATATAAAGGAGGAGATCGATCCGAGGCCAAAAACTATAGGCCAGTGTTGCTTACATCTCATCTCACTAAAATATTTGAAAGAATAGTTAGACAGAAAATCTATGACTTTAGAAACAGAAAAAATTCAATGATAACCAACACGGGTTTCGGTCAGGCAGATCATGCCTATCACATCTAATGGAACACTACAACATTATTGATGCACTTGAAAATAATGAAAACTATGATGTACTATACACAGACTTTGCTAAAGCGCGACAAGTGTGACCATGGAATCATAATACATAAACTGAAATATATGGGGATAACAGGAAAAGTAGGGAAATGGATATATAATTTCCTTAGTGAGCGGCGGCAAGTCGTTACAGTACAAGGAGTATCTTCATCAGAATCAGAGGTCCTCAGCTCAGTACCACAAGGAACAGTACCTATTAGCTCCACTACTCTTCATAATCATGCTAACTGACATAGATGAGGACGTTACCAGAGACAGCACAGTAACATCCTTTGCGGAGGACACAAAGATCAGTAGAAAAATAAGAAACCCAGAAGATATAGGATCTCTACAAACCGACATAAACAGAATCTAGAAGTGGATGGAAGACAACAATATGAAGTTTAACACCGAGAAATTTCAGCTATTACGGTACGGAAAAAGAGAAGACCTAAAATCCATGGAATATTATACCCCAAATGGACAGGAAATTCAGAAAAATTCCAGAGCAAAAGATTTAGGGGTTGTAATGACAGATGATGCGAAATTTGAAACAAAATAAGATAGCAGTAAACAGAGCAAAGAGAATAACGGGACAGATATTGAGAACCTTTAAACGAAGGGATAGGAATGTAATGATTCCTCTACTGAAAACCCTGATAATACCCAAATTAGAATACTGCTCGGTCCTAACTTCCCCATATAAAAAAGAAGACATTAGACAGCTGGAGGGGATCCAAAGAAGCTTCACAGCCAAGATCAATGGGTGCAAAGAACTAAATTACTGGGAAAGGTTACGAGAACTAGACCTATATTCACTGGAAAGGAGAAGAGAGAGATACACCATTATTTACACTTGGAAAATAATGGAGAAACTAGTCCCTAATCTTACTCTGAATCCCATAACTCCCCAAACAACGGTGGAAGGTAGAAACGGTAGACTGTATCGTATTCCCAAATTGAAGGCGAGACAGGGGACATCCTTAACCCTGAAAGAAAATAGTTTTGTAGTGAGAGGACCAAAACTGTTTAATCAGTTGCCCAAAGACCTAAGAAACACGAAGGGAGTCGCAGTGGACATCTTCAAAAGAAGACTAGACACCTGGCTCAGAACAATCCCCGATGAGCCGGACGTACCTGACTATGTGAGGTGGAGAGCGCAAGAAACCAACTCGCTACTTCACCAGGCCAACTCGAGAGGAGGGGCGACAAGCTTGACCTTCGCGAAATGAGGAATCATCGCGCGAAACCTTTGTAAGGTAAGGTTATATATTTATATATATTAGAATACAAATGTAAGTTTACTAATAATGTTACGTATCAAAGTTCGTATCTCAAAGATTGTTTCTTGCCTATAGATACACATTCTTTTATTTAAGTTAAAACGAAGTATTTTAACAAGTTATACACGAATTTAAACCATTAACATCAACAGAATCTGTAAATAAAACTTTTTTTAAATTTATAATCCAAAGCTAAAATGCTATACACTATAGTTGGTACCTCGCTTATGCTGAAATGCGCACGTGTGTGTGTGTGTGTGTGTGTTTCACAACAGTTACGGTAAGTAATTTATAATATCATTAAGTGTTTTTAAGTCTTTAAGTTTTAATAATATCTGGAAATGTTAATAGTTTTAATATTTAAAACTATTAACATTTCCAGTATTATAAATTACTTTTTACAGTTACTGTTGTGAAACACACACATGTGCGAATTTCAGCATAAGCGAGGTACCAACTTTTTAAAATCCATATATCTAAAAGTTAATTAACTGAACCTAATTTAACTTTATCTAATCTTAATACCATCAAATCGAAAAGAGCGTGATAAGTGTTTCGGACCCATTTGAAAGTTCGAAGGGTAGTTAGTTCCTGTTAAGTCACTAAATAGTGAGGTACTCGCTAATTTAACCTAACCTAGCTTAGCCCAACCTAATCGTGACTAAAGTATCTTTTTTTTCTGAGAGTAAAATTATTTCTAGATTTTTTTTTATAAATTTTTAATGTTCCTCGATACCAAAAGTGGTACCTCACAAGAAATTACCCCACTACACCTGTGATTATCACATACGCGATCTTACTTATACGCAGTTCCCTACGCACACAGAGATGTGTACGTTCATATCCATACACACATATAAAATACCGTGACCGGACAGCTCATACCAGGACAACACATACCCGGACAACTTATACCGGACAACTCAGACCCGGACAACTCACCCGGACAACTCATACCTAGGACAACTCATACCTAGGACAACTCAAAATAAAAAATTTAGAAATAAGATGCATTTAACAAAATTATATAACCTATTTTTAACCAACCAACCTAAATATATATATATATATATATATGTTGACGATTGGTTAGGTTAAGTCGTAGTATTTTCGTTAGTTTTAACGAAAATATCACGACTAAACCTAAAAATAAATGTTTTCATTTCAAAATGTTTTCATTAATAACTTGCATGAATTCTAAATGTTTAAATTTAATTTTTAATTTTACAAAATAAATGTTTTCATTAATTTTTCTTTTTTTTTTCTGGTCCAAGGTATGAGTTGTCCTAGGTATGAGTTGTCCGGGTATGAGTTGTCTGGGTATAAGTTGTCCTGGTATGAGCTGTCTTGGTATGAACTGTCCTAGAACCATAAAATACGTTTCAAGGTGAAATCAACCAACTGTTAAAATTAAAAAGTTAACCACTTAAAAGATTAAACCCATTAACTGATGATCTTTCATGAGAAACTAGATGGATAGGTATCTATCTATCTGTCTATCTATCTAGATAAAAAGATAGCGAGTTAGAAGACTGATACGTATTAAACCTATAATAACACTGGCCAACAAAATGAAACTTTTTTTTCTCATCACAAACATGATCACACTTTTCTTAATGCATTTTTCGCGCTGATTCCGAATCTGGTTTTAGTTTTTTCTAGCACGTATAGTTATATAGATACACTGGTTTTGATATTTTTAAGTTTTTGATATTGCTATAAGAAAATTTATGGATGTATAGATCACACTTAGGAATGCTAAACAACAAATACATCATATACCTTATTCAATGTACTTATAAATAAAGAATATATACATTATTTTATTAAAAGCGCTGTGAGTGTGATTTCCTTTTGTAAATTTGGCCTGGATTGTCACGATACAGCATCCAACAATGGTCCGCCATCATGCTTTCATTCCAATATCCTTGGTAGCACTTCTCCATCATCTGAATATCTTGATGGAAGCGCTCTCCTTGCTCGTCACTCACTGCACCAAGGTTTTCAGGAAAGAAATCTAAGTGGGAATGCAGGAAGTGAATTTTTAACGACATTCGACACTCCATTTCTTTGAAGGCATCAAGGAGGTTCTTGACTCCATCCTTATACGCAGGTGACTTGTTGCTTCCAAGAAAGTTTTCACATATCCATTTGAACGCCAGCCAAGCCTTCAATTCCAGCGGACTTAGGACTTTTTCAAATTCAGTGTCATTCAAAACCTTCCTTATTTGTGGCCCAACAAAAATTCCTTCCTTCAATTTTGCTGCAGTAACCTTCGGAAATTTCCTTGAAAGGTATTGGAACCCTTCAGAATTGACTTTACCCATTGCTTTAACAAAATTCTTCATTAAACCAAGTTTAATGTGAAGAGGTGGCAGATAGATCTTTTGGGGATCCACTAAAGGGACAGACTGGACATTGCTTATCCCTGGGACATATGTATACCTAAGTGGCCAGTCACTTTTGGTGTAATGTTCTATAGTGGCGCGACTGTCCCACAGGCAAAGGAAACAACAAAATTTTGTGAATCCTGACTGCATACCCATAAGCATTCCTATAACTTTTAGATCTCCACAAACATTCCATTGATGACTGTCGTATTTGATTGCCTTAAGTAGTATATCCATATTGTCATATGTCTCTTTTAGATGGACGGAATGGGCAATGGGGATGGATGGCATTATATTACCATTATGCAAAAGAACTGCTTTCAGGCTTCTCTGCGACGAATCAATAAAGAGGCGCCACTCAGATGCCACATACGTCTGAGATATGGCTGTAAATAGTCCATTGATGTCATGGCAATAACAGAGAGGACCGTCTACTGAAAAGAATGCTGTTAATTCAAAATTCCGCTTTCGGTAGTAACTAATACGAACATTGTTCTCAAGTAAATTGTTCTCCTTTAGTCTTGAGGCGAGAAGCTCTGATTTCTCTTTAGACAGCGATAAGTCTCTAACAAGATCATTCAACTGTCCTTGGGTTAATTTTTTAGGCTCTAAATGTCTACCTTCAAAAGTGTACTCTGGTTCTGTAGGTGGTCCGGAAACGCCAGTTGCACCTTCATCACTTTCCATGTCATCTATGATAGAATCTAGCCTATCACTTGGGGGAATTGGAATGGGCAATGTTTCATCATGTTTTACTGGTCTACGTGCTGAATCCAAGTTTGGATATACAATCTGGTGTTTGTTCTTGGCAGAAAACCCCATTAAGTTCACACTACAAAAAAACAGTCTTCATGATGATCTCTCGGCTCCCTCCATATCATGGGTATGGCAAATGGCATTGAAGCTTTCTTTTTGTTAAGCCAATCACGTAATCCATTTGAACAGCCAGAACAGATTTGATGTGGCGCCCATGGTTTATCTTGGTCACCTAGATGGCAACCAAAGTATAGCTTGTATATTTTCTTAATGTCGGTTGTAATACTTCGTCGCTGTGTTTTAGTTGTCAACTGGCAGCATACGAAACAGAACTTGTCGGGGTCATTCTTACATTGTCGAGGCATGTTGACTGACCTGAGAAAACTATAAATTCAAAAAAAATGTACACCAACTTGACACAACAAGTTCTTGGACTGGACTGATCTTTTGACACACAAAGCACGGCGTTGTTGCCTGAATCACAATGCTGCTAGACGTAAAAGCTCACACCTGAAATACATAAGATGTATAATTAAGATAATTGAAATAAATAAGATGAATAAACTAAAAAAACACAATCAAATGTTGAAATATTAGTATTTTGCCTATTTAAAATGGTTAAATCTGTGTAGTTATATATATGCCTTCATCTTGAAAACTATACGTGCTAGAAAACATCTGAATGCTGTTTTGGAATCAGCGTGAAAAATGCTATCCAGCCACTACAAATTTTACTCTGATGAAAAATCTTTGTTGACCAGTGTAATTTTCTAACTACAGAAGCTTCCGTCCAGAAAAAAATGTCCATCATTGTTTATTCAAGTGCAGATATGCTTAATTTTTCTTATATGTAGCTAAATAAAATGCAATTTTCCGTATTAATCAACTCGACATTTTACACTGTACTGTATTTCCAAGTAGCCTCCCGCGACCTTCGAATTAAAGCGTGTTAGTCAGAAGTTTTGACTCCCGAGAGTCCCTATCAAACTTCTCGTTTTTATCAGTGGTATATCATCTGAGAATTCCCACTGCTCTTAAACCAGACGTGGTCAGTGTCTACTACATTTATATGAGCACTTCTACTTTATTCCAGCTAAGCCCATCGTGTGAGAGAGAGTTACGAGGAAAAGAGGAAACCTCAAAGACTTCCGATCCACTCTGGGAGTTTCTTGTTATTTAAACAACTTTATTTTTCTTTCAACTATTCTAGCAGTAGTAGAAAACTGGATAGAAAAGTATAAGGCTCTCTCCCCACCCTCCGCTCTCTCCCTGCCAGAGGCAGGTACGGAAAAAGGTTGAAGAAAATATCTTGACCCTGGAAAAGTAGCCAAGGAAATGTTACAGGAAAGTTGAGAATATATAAAAAGCTCGATAATTAGCATGCCCACAGAGACACCGTGCAAGCGAACTCCTGCAGAGTTACGTTATGTTTTAGTCTTAAACCATGAGAGTATTCAGTACTTCGTCTAGCCTATTTTTAAACACATTTACACTTTGGCTGGAAACGAGAGAGAGTTACAAGGAGTTACAAGGAAAAGAAGTACCTCAAAAGGTCTTGCGGCCCATACCGAGGAGGTACCAGTGGCAACGGGTGCCACCATGGCCGTAACTACCTATGAGGTCACCGAGGTCCGGACCTCGGTAATTATTTCCTAAAAAAAAAAAAAGAGACTGAACCGTGAAATATTGCTGCAGCTTTAATAAAAGTATTTTTGCTAACAGGTCCCTTTGTACAGTATTTAATTATAGACAAGGGTTTTGTGTTTAGTGCATAGCTTGGGTTGTGTTTGTAGATGTCATTTTGGTCTGAATTTTGCTCGTCCCGCCGCGCTCGAAAAAAATCTGGACCTCACTAATTTCTAAACCCTAGTTACGGCCCTTGGTGCCACGGAAAATTTTCTACACCCTCAAATAGTGTGCAAGATTTGGTCTAACCTTTTCTTGAAATGATCCACAGAGGAACTGTTCACAACTTCTGAAGGTAACCTGTTCCACGTGTCGCAGATCTTATACGTAAAATAATTCCCACACACACACTAGTCCTAAACCGTTTCAAATCCAACTTCCAACCATTGTTGCGAGTTGGGTTATCATTTAAACTAAACATGCTTCTAAAATCGACACCATTAAACCCGTGTAAGAACTTGAAAACCTCGATGAGTTGACCGCGCAGCCTCCGAGTTTCAGCGAACAAGTTCAGGGCGGGTAACCGTCGATTGTAGCCCATATGCCTAACGGAAGGGATTAACTTTGTGGCCCTCGCCTGCACTCGCTCCAGCCTCTCAATATCTTTCCTGAGGGTGGGCGACCAGAACTACACAGCATACTCCAAGTGCGGCCGAACCAGGGAATTGTACAGAGAGAGCACAATCTCCTTGTTCCGAAACTGAAATTGCCTCCTGATATAACCCAACAGCTTCTGGGCTTTCTTTTCCACCTCTACGCACTGCTTGGTAAACTTAAGGTCGCTGCTAATTAGCACACCCAAGTCCTTTTAAGTCAGTCGCCTCGATATTACTCCCCAACATCGAGTAGTCCGACTTGGGATTGGTGTAGCCAATGTGCATCACTGCATTTACCCAAGTTAAACGGCATTTGCCATATTTCGGACCACTCTCCTATCCTACCTAGGTCCGCACGCAGTTGCTCGATCGCTTCGGGCGTCCCAACATTGGCCCCAAGCTTGGTGTCATCAGTGAATTTGGCGATCCGACTGACGATGCCACCGTCTATATCATTTATGTAAATGATAAACAACAGTGGCCCCAAAACGGAACCCTGAGGAACCCCACTAGTGACCGAGGCCCAACCCGAACTAACCCCTTTAAGAGAGAGAGAGAGAGAGAGAGAGTTACAAGGAGTTACAAGGAAAAGAAGAACCTCAAAAGGCCTTGCGGCCCATACCGAGGAGGTACCAATGGCAATGGGTGCCAGGGAAAATTTTCTACACACTCAAATAGTGTGCAAGATTTGGTATAACCTTTTCTTGAACTGATCCACAGAGGAACTGTTCACAACTTCTGAAGGTAACCTGTTCCACGTGTCACAGATCTTATACGTAAAGTAATTCCCACACACATTAGTCCTAAACCGTTTCAAATCCAACTTCCAACCATTGTTGCGAGTTGGGTTATCATTTAAACTAAACATGCTTCTAAAATCGACATCGTTGAACCCGCGTAAGAGCTTGAAAACCCCGATCAGTTGACCGCGCAGCCTCCGAATTTCCAGCGAAAACAAGTTCAGGGCGCGTAACCGTCGATTGTAGCCCATATGCCTAACGGAAGGGATTAACTTTGTGGCCCTCGCCTGCACTTGTTCCAGCCTCTCAATATCTTTCCTGAGGGTGGGCGACCAGAACTGCACAACATACTCCAGGTGCGGCCTAACCAGGGAATTGTACAGTGAGAGCACAATCTCCTTGTTCCAAAACTGAAATTGCCTCCTGATATAACCCAACAACTTCTGGGCTTTCTTTTCCACCTCTACGCACTGCTTGGTAAACTTAAGGTCGCTGCTAATTAGCACACCCAAGTCCTTTTCCAAATCAGTCGCCTCGATATTACTCCCCAACATCGAGTAGTCCGACTTGGGATTGGCGTAGCCAATGTGCATCACCTTGCATTTACCCAAGTTAAACGGCATTTGCCGTTTTTCGGACCACTCTCCTATCCTACCTAGGTCCGCAAGCAGTTGCTCGATCGTCTCCGGCGCCCCAACATTAGCCCCAAGCTTGGTGTCATCAGCGAATTTGGCGATCCGACTGACGATGCCACCGTCTATATCATTTATGTAAATGATAAACAACAGCGGGCACAAACGGAACCCTGAGGAACCCCACTAGTGACCGAGGCCCAACCCGAACTAGCCCCTTTAATTACGACCCTCTGCCGCCTATTCTTCAGCCATTTTCAATCCACCTACCTACTTCCCCACCGATACCCAGCGCGCGCACTTTGGCGCAAAGCTTTCTGAAAGTCGAGATAAAGTATATCAATCGCCCTACTCTTATCATTCTCACTCAACATGACGTGGAAAAACTCGAGCAAGTTGGTGAGACACGACCTATGCCGTCTAAACCCATGTTGGGAGTCCCCAAGCAGCTGGTAGGAATCCAAATGGTCAACTATCCTATCCGCTATTATCCCCTCTAATAATTAATTTACCTACAACTGAAGTGAGACTAATGGGACGATAGTTCCCTGGACTTTCGTGATCCCCTTTCTTAAAGATAGGGGTCACGTTGGCTTCCCTCCAGTCACCGAGAGAGAGAGAGAGGAAAAATAGAAGAGAAAAAGGCAAATAAAAATAAAGAATACTGAAAATTTATACTATGCTTACACTTACTGACGTATAAAGCTTTCACACAAATATAGGTAAACATATAGAACAGAAGGCTTTCGTTCCTCAGTCTTCACCAATTTTTTCTCGTGAACACACGCGTTTATTAAGTATCCAGTGTCAGTTAATGATCTTTTAATTCGCCCTTTCTGTCCTATTCACTCCTATTCCGATGATTCCACTGTTCACTTTTCCACCCGCTTCCCAAAGCGTCCCTCTCAACAGGCACTCCATGATTCGCGTAGTATGGCTATGGAGCACGTGACCTCTGATCTTTCTGCTATCTCTGATTGAGGTAGAGAAAACTTTGTGGCTTTCAATGTTTGAAAAACTCAGTTCCTCCATCTGTCTACTCGTCACAATCTTCCACACGACTATCCCCTTACCTTCAACAACACGCAAGTCAATCCTTCCTCTTCTCTTAACATCCTTGGCGTTTCTTTTTCTCGTGATCTTTCCTGGAAAGATCACATATACTCTCTTTCTAAAACAGCTTCTAAGAGGTTAGGTGTGCTGTACCGCCTCCGTAGTTTCTTCACCCCGACTCAGTTGCTGTCTCTGTACAGGAGTCTTATTCGCCCCTGCGTGGAGTATGCTTCTCATGTGTGAGGTGGTTCAACCCACACAGCCGTACTTGACGAGGTGGAATCAAAGGCTTTTCGTCGCATCAATTCCCCGCCTCTTACTGATTGTCTTCAATCTCTCTTCCCCGCAATGTTGCCTCACTCCCTCTTTACTATCGCTATCATAACGGACATTGCTCTTCTGAACTCTCTAATTGCATGCCTCCTCCTTTAAGGAGAGCACGCAGTACCAGACTTTCTACACTTTCTCATTCCTTTTCTGTCCAACTATCTAATGCAAGGGTTAATTGGTATTTTCAGTCTTTCATCTACTCAACCGGTCAACTCTGGAACAATTTTCCTCAATCCAGCTTTCCTCCTGTCTATGGCCTACCATCTTTCAAACGCAGAGTCTCCGGCATCTCGAAAACTCCGGACCTTGATTTTGGCTCTCTTCTCCTATGATGGGGGTTGCGCTTTTGCGGGCATTTGCCCTTGGCCCCTCCTGCATAAAAAAAGGTTATTCTGATAAGTTGTTTTCAGTGAAATTAACACCAGTAAAGTGATGTGTTTACAGTAGTGTTCGTCGCCTTCATATCTAATTTACCTTGGTTTAGTATTTAATTATAGCTGAATTCACATTATTTATTAAACGAAGTCATAGTTAAGGTAACCAACGTGGTGCCATAAAGCTTTTTTTGCTCTGTCATGAAAAATATTACACGGGTCGCAGACAGTGTTAAAGCAGTTAAAGTAAAACGTGGTTCCATATGGCTGTTTTTCCTTTTCCTTCAAGATTGTATTCGAGGTGTTAATCCCTTCCGAGTCACGTAGGCCAGATAGCGTGGGATAACGGTCACCCTCTCAAAAATAGATAAATTCTTCCTTACGTATGTCTTTCTTTTTAAGTATTGTTAACTGCAATAAAAATAGACAAAATACGACAGGGCCAGGTAAACTGAAAGCCGAATGTTTTAAGTGTAAAGTTCAACATTGGTGTGTGGATTTTCCTGAAGGAAATTACAACTTTGAATGTATATGTTTGTTTTGTAGACTTAGAGAAAACCATGAAAAAGGGAGTTAAAGAGCTAGAGGAAAACCATGAAAAGAATTCTAAAGAGTTTTGAAACTTGGATTGTAGCACTGGAAATCCAAACCAGTGTAAACAGCCAGAGGGAAAACCCAACATCGGGTATAAACTCTTAGGTTGAACGTCTAGAACAAAGCGTGGTCGGTTTGGAAACCACAGTGAGTAGCCCGAAAAGTAGGACCAAGGAAGAAGAATTCAAGGTAGTTAAAAATAAAAGACCCTCAAAACCGAAATACAGTACAAGGATTCTAAACCCATCACCATAAAAAATAGGTTTGACTTACGAAGCGGAGGAATCCTTTTTAATAATTCACAATTCCGCCTGCTACCAAACGCAGCGCAGCATGCCCGTATCGTAGGCCATTATTCAAGACAAGGCACGGTCTTTGTGTGGCGAGATGTGAGAAAGGAAGTCGTTGGTGAAGGTGAGAGCAGTGGTGGTGAAACTTCAGTGCGATTCGGGGGTCGTTTGAGGAAATAAAAGTACAGTACAGGTATGTTTATTCTTTTATTGATGTTATTTATAACTTACTATGCTAATACAGGTCTGTATTTGTGTTGTATACTTGCTTTTAGGTATCGTATGGGAACGTATCCAAACATCTTACCTTCTGAAAAATGGCCACCGGAACGCATCCCCCTCCTGAAACATGTATTTATATGGGAAAAAATGATTCGCTATTCGTAATGAGTCTGAGGAACATAACTCTTGCGAAAACCGGGGTATATATCTGTACAACGATTCTAAACCAATCACCATAAAAAATAGGTTTGACTTACGAAGCGGAGGAATCCTTTTTAATTGGGGATTCTTTTGTCAAACCAAGAGAAAATTTAGATGTTTTCCAGGTGCCACAAGTCAGAGACAATCGGGAATTAGACAACGTTAACGTTAAGAGTAAAAGTTACCCCATCATTGTACATGTGGTTAGTAGTGGCGGCTTTTCAGAGGAGGCATGGGAGGCGGGCCTCCTCTGTTTTTATCACTATAAACTATGAGAGAGGATTTTATTGATAGTATTAATTCTATACGATCGTGACTTGCAGAAAGTAGGGCATCTAACACTTTGTAATCTATTCTATTTATATAGCATATGTTATAGACAATTTTGGGCCTCCCTACTCTCCCTGATTACCAACCGCCACTGGTGGTTAGTAATGACATTTTTCAGAGAGGGACAGGAGGGCAGACTGAGGCCATTGCGAACGAGTTTAAAACCTAACCGATAAGATTAAATATGGGCATGGTCGTAGGAATTCTCCCAAGAATGCGTGCTAGTGGATGTACTTTAAATAAAGCTATTAGTATAAATAATAGAGTAAAACGCATTTGCGAAAATAAAGGAATAAAGTTTGTCAGGGTTTGGCGTACATTTTCCGATAGCAGAGAATACTTTGACTCAGATGCGATTCACTTTAACCAAAAGGGTAAGAAGAAATATGGCGATCCTCTGAACATGAAGTTGTATAATCTTTTAAAATTATGACCCCCCCCCCCCCCCCCCCCGCAATCAGTAATTGATCCTGCTCCATCAGTAGTTAAACCTACTCCACCAGTAGTAAATCCTAGCCATCAGTTGTTAATCCTACTAATGCATTGTCTGATCAAACGCTCCCCCCTCCCTTAGCTTGGTTCACCTGCTTCACGAAACGACCAGGTCAAATAAGAGAAACAATAACTTAAACTCTTAAAATTATGTTACTCAATGCGAGGTCAATTAGAAGCAGGGTTGGCACTAGTGGGCCCAGCCCGAAAAAACCCACCCGGGTTTTTTAAAAACCCACTTGAAAAAACCCACTATTTTACCCACTTGTGGGTTTTTTCATGAAACTTAAGAAGTGCATATGCAATTATTTTTAAAAATTGTCATATAGGCGCCTATAATGATTTTACATGCAAAGCAAGCAAACATGAGTCAACAAATAGACCTACAGGTATAACTCTTTGGGTGAGGTAGCAGGTTATAGAGTGTAGACATCAGCCAATCAGGGTGTTATACATCCTGATTCTTCAGTCAACTGCATCTTCAAGGAATTTTCTACTTCTTCATGGATTGTATTTAAAAGTGGACCAGACAAATTTCGACGGGAAGGTGGAGTATAGCCTGGTCTTAGAGTCTCTATCATTTCAATAAAATACTTAGACTCTGCACATAGAAATGGAATATTATTTGCATAAAAGAATTTGGCTATTTTGTTATCAATGACATTTTTCTGCAAAGTTGTTGTTGTCATGCCAAAATCGCTTACTTTCTTTTGAATTTTTCTTTTTTTCATCTGTAATTGTGTCAGTGGTGGTAAGGATGAGTCTGGATCATCTGAGAGGTCTATGTCATGGCAGTATGAAGATGATGTACTGGCAGTATTGTCAGTCTTGTTTCTTGATTCCATGTGTTTCACACATTTCATTAAATGCATTTTTATTCGCTCTATTTTATTACTTATTTCATTACTGCAATGTTTGCATCTAACTTTACTAGTCCCATCAATAATATTGACTTCACTCCATTCATGCCCTGATTTTCTTCCTGATCCAAAGGTCTTTGGCATTATTTAATGCAGTTATAACTTCAAACAGACTAATTCTGTAGGCTAGCAGTAAAGATAAATATGCTGTTGCCAGTTTGTTTTATTTAACTGTGAAATAAAAGAAAAAATATTCAGTAATATGAATTAAATAGATATAACTAGCTGAATTAAGTTCCTTTTGGGAGCTGTAATTCATCTACTTCCAGCAGAAGACACAGGGGCCTGTCTTCCATAGGAAGTATAGCCTAACAAATAGGATATTTTACCACACCAAATTTAGTTCAAATTGGTCCATGTTTTCCAAATTTTGTTGTGAAGCTCAATCTGAGAAAATAATAACTTTTTATGCTTAATTGCCTGGAAGGCAACCTTTTTACTAAAAACAAGACAAATGTTATATTAATAGTGTATGGTACAGTACAGTATTATTATAAAAATAAGAATAGGTAGGTCTAATATGAACTACCATATGGACATATGAAAAAACCCAATTTTACCCGGGTTTTTTCGGGTTTTAGGTGGAAAAAAACCGAAAAAACCCACCTGGGGTGGGCTTTTTCAAAAAAAGTGGGTTTCTTGCCAACCCTGATTAGAAGCAAACTAATGGAATTTATAGCACTAGTCAAAAACTGAGAACTTTTACATCTTTGGAATAACTGAATCCTGGATTCATTCTGATTCAAGGGATTTTATAGAAAAATTTGAAACAGTATGTTACAAATGTTTCACAAGGTTAGGGACGGAAGGGAAGGTGGCGGAATACTTTTATATGCTCGTGATTTTCTGCACCCGGTAAATAATAACATTGTTTCTGCTCATGAAATGTTGGGAATTGAACTAAATTTGACCAGTAAAATATTGCATCTATTTCTAATATATGGGCCACCTCATTACCGCGTTGATAAAGTTATAAACTTGTATAATCATTTTAACTGCGGTAATATAAATTGGGAAGACAAAACAGCTGATGCTGAGGGCTCAAGACTATTGGAATTTGCAGATGATTATTTATTAAGTTAGTGGGTTGTGGTCCTAGTGTACTAGGGGTAATAGTAAACTAGATCTCATATTCACAAGCGAAGATGACTTAGTCTCTAACCTGACTATTGGTGAAACTTTGAGTAAGAGCGACCACAATTTGATTAGGTTTGACCTCAGAGTTCCAATTAGTACCTGAGAAAAGACGCACAAAAGGTTGAGTTTTTCCAGAGCAAATTTTGAAGGCTTCCGAAGTAGTTTAGACACTTGAAGTTCTAATAAGCGAGGATGTCAATGCCACTTGGAGCTCATATAGGAATAAGTTTAGAATATTACAGGACACTTTTATACCCACCAGGCCCGTGCAGATGAGGGGGGCTGACAGATGGGCTTGAGCCCCTGTCCCTTTCCCTCCATATCTCAGAAGTCATGGAGGGAAAAGGGGAGCTTGAAATTGGAACTATATAGATATGAGCAAGGCTTGATGACAAATATCTTCCAGCTATGATTAGCGACGGCTGTGAAATTATCCTGGAACCCCAAGGAGGTACCCTTTTTTGGCTCGGAGCCCCTGTTCTTTAAATGTTCTCTGCACGGCACTGATACCCACTAAAGTAGTTTCCCTCTTGTCAACCAAGACGCCGAAATGGTTTAACAATGAAATTAGCATGCTGTTACTGAAAGAAATAGAGCCTACAAACTACTGGTCACATTTCAACCAAACTAATTCAGAAAATTATATAAACCTACGTTGGAGGGTTAAATCCTTAATTAGATCAGCTAAAGGTGAAGAAGAAGCTAGAGTTGTCTCACTCTGTAAAGTTAACCTTAAAAGAGTTTTTGCCCATGGTAACAACAGAAAAACAATTCAGAATTCTGTAGGTCTCCTAAAAGATAGAAATGGCAATGGCATACTGAAATTTAATGATATAGATATAGCTAATACGCTAAACGAGTTCTTCGTTACAATCTTCACGGTAGAAGACAACTGAAGTACCAAATCCCCAGATTACATATGACGGTGACTATCTCTTAGAGACCATAATTTTTACGAGATGAGGTACAACAACTAATTGACAAAAACGAATAAGTACAAATCACCCGGTCTTGATTTATTTCTTCCAAGGCAATTAAAAAAGGTTAGCCAAAATATTGTTGAGGATTTAGTAACCATAGTCAAGTAATCATTCAAATTAGGGAAAGTTTCAACCGACTGGAAATTAGCAAATGTAACACCAATCTTTAAAAAGGGGGGGGATAGGCAAAATCGTTGTAATTACCGACCGATCAGTTTAACGTCATTTGTCGGCAAGCTGTTGGAATCCATTTTTACAGAACGTATCGTGTATCACCTCGAGTCAAACATTTTACTTTTTGAATCTCAACATGGATTCAGGCGGCATAAATCTCGTTTAACAAACCTGTTAGAATTTCTCCATAATATGTATACTTTATACGACTCAATTAGAGCAACAGATATAGTGTATCTCGACTTTCAAAAAGCCTTTGACAAAGTCCCTCACGCGAGATTGATGACTAAAATTAGAGGACTAGAAATTACTGGTCTCGTTTCCAACTGGATTGAAGATTAGTTAAGAGATAGAAAGAGTGGTAATAAATGGAGTGGCTTCGGAGTGGGCCCCCATCACCAGTGGTGTTGCACAGGGTTTAGTTCTGGGTCCTTTACTTTTAATCATCTATATTAACGATATAGACGTTGGGCTCCTAAGTACATTTTTTAAATTTGCAGAAGATACAAAATTAGGAAGTAGTGTAAGTAATGAGGAGGGCGTAAGAACGGTTCAAAATGATCTTGATAGATTGGGCGAATAGTTTGCTACATGACAGATGTCATTCAGTTAGGTTACAAGAACCCAAAGACTGATCACTCTCTCTTGGAGGGGAATTTGACTGAGACTGATCTAGAGAAAGACTTAGTTTATAGTCATAGTAATGATTTCAAACCGTCAAACCACTGCGCAGAAGTTGAAAAGAGGAACTTAAAAATAGTAGGTTATACATGGTGTGGAAAATCTGATTTCTGTTCTTAATTCCTGTTTTCACCCCTTTCCTGTAGAAGCATTTCATCACTTTGCCGGCATGATAGCTTTGCGCGTATACATAGGTGTAAACATGGAGAGTTTAACCTTTACCTCCCTCTTAATCCTTTTGCGGCTAGCCTGAAGTGGGTCATGGGGTCTTTGTTGGACTGATACGTGAGTAAATAGAGCTGTAAATATTTTGTATAAAATCAAAACCATATATTCGACGTTTTTGTGCCTATACCAAGTGGTTTATTTGCGATTGGCACAAGTATATTATTAGTTAGGTTATACAGTGGTGTTATCTAGTGTACGATCTCCATGTGTGCATAGCGTAATTGTAGGGCTAACTTATCTATCTTTCGTATAAAGTTTCCTTAGTTACTTTTTCAGCGTCAAGGTATTTTTTCAACCTTTTTTCGTACCCGCCTCAGAGTTGGTTTCCTCCGAGACAGTATTTAGCATCTCGTCTGCCGTAGTATAACTGGACGGACTTTGTTGTAATAACCTATAGGCATAAATCATAACGTTACAATTATCGTCATTAAATTTCAATTGTCATTTATCTGACCATTCTACAACCTTATTTGTTCTTTGGGTCGTACTGCGAATTTTCCCAACATGATCGTTAAGTGGCTTTCTAACTGTTTTTGTATCATTCACAAATTTTCAAATTTTGCTTAACCTTTAGTATTCGGTAGTTACAGATCAGTAGCAACGGGTACTTGTCAGATCAATACTAAAAATAAACTAATTCATGTTATTAGAGATTAACGAATCTACGTACATCTGAGCAATATATAGGTCCCAGAAACCGATCTGTACCAAACTTCACTTTTTACATTAGCTCCACGCTTCTTAAACTAGGGGTCGCGTAAATATTATTGGGGTCGCAGAAACATTTGAAAATATTATTTTTTTTCATAAATATACAGTGTTAGTACCTATTGCTTTTATGACATTGAGTGAAGGGTCGCGAAAAAATTTGTCTGATCCAAAGGGGTCGTAAGTGAAAAAAGTTTGAGAAGCCCTGCATTAGCTCACCGGTTTATTGCAACCTTTTGTTTTCTACCACTGACCAACTGCTATCCACTTGAGAACTTTACCCTTTATTATGGTGCGGAACTTTATCAAAAGCCCTATTTTGACTATAAATACCATTGACATCGTGAAGAGATTAAAACGAATTCGTGAAGCAAGATCCATTTAAATGCGAAACCCGTATTAGCTATGTCAAATAATCTCAATTACTCTGAAAGCGACCAGTTAGGCGTCTTCTAATAGCCGATTCTAAGAGTTGGCCGATGATGGAAGTTAAGCTAATAGGTCTGTGATTAATTCCCTGCAAATTGTTTATCACCTTTAAAAGATCGCGCGCGCGCACACACACACACACACACACACACACACACACACACACACACACACAATATATCCTATCTACCTCGAAGAACTTATTCTAAGTTGGGATTATGCCTTGATAACGAGGCACACCTTTAAGTTTTGTGACTTCTGTAAATTCTAAAACAGAAAATAGCGTAGAAGCTCCATTTAAATTATTTTAATTACATCTCAAGTTTTGCAAGTAACTTTTAGCAATTTTTTTTTTACAAAAACTGAAAAGTACATAAAAGCCGTGTGTATATAATATTATTATATATATATATATATATATATATATATATATATATATATATGGAAAACTGCCCCTACCACGATTCAAACTCAGCACCTCTAGAAGGTGAGGGCGCTAGCCACTATACTATGGGATAAAAGTTAACGCAACCTGTCATGCAAACAATCGAGGAAACACTGAACGCTTTCGCGTCCAAAGGTATTTTACCTATTAACCCTCTCGCACTCGAAATAAAGACTAGTATTTCATTGAATTTTTTTTTCTATCGTGAAAATATCGTGCATGTTGATACGTGATATTGCATATACAGTACAGAACATCCCGCTACATCCGCGAATTCAGAATCCGCGATTCTTATATCCACGACCATTTAAAATTGGACCGCGAATTTAAGGCAGAATTGACAAATATAAAATGATAATAATAAAATAAAAATAATGCCTTTAGCTAGAAATAAACATGATTTTTGCAAATGAAACTATACACTAGTTTAGACGCAATTTAAAGGTTATTAGAGCACGGTATACTGTATACAGGGTGTCCCGTAAGTCTGGACCCATAGGGAAAAATAATAAAATTACAAAATAGTCCAAAAATTTATTACATAATCTGTTCAAAGTGTCCGCCGTTGTGTCGCACACATAGTTGAAGACGCAATCTCCACTGCGACAGCACTTTCTGAATCACAGTCGCAGAAATTTCTTGACACGCCTCCACAATGCGTGCTTTAAGGTGGAAAATGTTCTGAAGTTTGACCTCGTACACTTTGGCTTTCAAGTGGCCCCACAAATAAAACTCCAGCGGAGTAAGATCATAATAAAAAAATAATAAAAATAATAATAAAAAAAAATATATATATATTATAAATAAATTTTTGGACTATTTTGTAATTTTATTATTTTTCCCTATGGGTCCAGACTTACGGGACACCCTGTACTATACAGTATACTGTCTTCTGTAACTTCACGCGTCCAAACGCGTGGTGTGTCCTTGGATTTGGTCAATTATTAAAGTTATTTTTACCTTAGTTTTGAGTGTTATTTCCTTTCGTCTCCTCTTCACTGTCTGTCATAACATCCGCAAAATTCGCCAAATCGGTATTGTCCCATATAACGGTATCAACAGTTTCCCAGTAAAACCATACGGATTGATTGGAATTCAAGGGGATGGAAATCTTCCACAACATCTTCTTTATCAAGCTTTTACTGTACTATATTATTTACTTATTATAAATAATATAGTACATAATAATATAAAAAAAGGGAATTTTTGTGTCGGGTTGCAAGTGAAACCCATTTTCCCGATAAGGTATGTTATTTTCATATCTATATATAATGATAAGCTTTATTGACAGTATATATATATATATATATATAAATATAAAAGGCGTGCCATCTATCATACACTAAATTGGTCATTAAATAAATGAGATCAGATTTTTGTTCCCGGTTCTCCTTGTAGAATTTCTTTGGGTCAGAAGTGAGGCGATTATGGTGTCATTGAAAATCTCACGAGAAGCATTCTCCTATTTTATGTCTCTCGATAGCTCATGAATTGTAAGGCAGGTGTCGCTTTTTTAGGTCTTCGTCTCTCGTTACTAGTGTCTCTCTGCCCCGTAGCAGTTGGCTTTGGATTCGCCCATAACATTATCCATACATACACATCACATTCTCTCTCTCTCTCTCTCTCTCTCTCTCTCTCTCTCTCTCTCTTGGACTACGTCGCGGCTAGTGTCATAACATCGCTTCCCATCGATCAACGACGTTAAGCGAAATTGGGTCCGAGTAATAGTTGGATGGGAGACCATCCTCTGCGTTCAGATTATGTAGGGATTATAATAGGGTTCGGATTCCACGTAAAGCTGTAGGTCCCCTTCGTCATATGACATTAGATGTTGCGAAGGAGGGTAAACAACCCAAACAACAACATATATATATATATATTATATATATATATATATATATATATATATATATATATATATATATATATATATATATATAAAAACACACACATATATATATATATATATATATATATATTATAAAATCTCACACCACACTAATTTTATCTCTTAATTACGCCACTTACCTCTTTCCATCTCCTGTAATTTCAATTTAATGTAAGAATTTACACATATTATATTTTATGAGCAAGAATAATCCTTGTTCAGAGAGTGAATTGCAGTAACAATTTCCACTTTTATTTACGACTTTAAAACAAATTTAATTCAAATATTAAACTTTATATTCATATGTAAAAAAAACCTTTACTCCCAAACGAGGTAATTGAGAATTCTATAGCATTTATACTATTATATTCTTCATCTTTTTTAACCTAATATTCTGCAAACACTGAAATTAGACAGTTTTGTGTGCGTCTTCTCTCTCTCTCTCTCCTCTCTCTCTCTCTCTCTACATAATCACCCTTCCGGTATAATTGATTTAATTGATTGGCGGGCGTTATCCACGGTTTTGGGTGTTAGGAAAAGGTCTAATATGCGGGTAAGTAAACCATTTTAACTGCGGTTACGCCCGGACACGAGAAAAGGGTTCGAAGTTGGTGTGGTTGGTATAATGGGTAAAAGGGTTTGAATGAAGCTGGGGGGGGGGGGGAGTGTCCGGGTTATAAAAACGGTTATACCACGACTTCTCTAGTCTCTTTCTGCCTATATTTCCCCGCGTACGTGTCTGTTTTATCAGCGTATGTTATCTGTTCGACCAATAGTGAATCTTCCTTCTTAATCGTGTATGAAGATTATTTTAACACACTGTCGGAGATTATGGAAGGAGGATCGAGGTAAATCTGCAAAGATATTTATATAACTTCAAAAGTGGCAAAGAATGAGAAAAATGTCGGAATTTTTGCCGCCGAAACTGATTATTTGTAAGAGTCCTCACTAAAACTCGAAGAAAGAAAATTATTTGAAGAACTTTTCTAATAATGTAGAGTGTGTATATATATATATACACACACACACACACACACGATATATATATATATATATGATGAATAAACCACGAAGGAAAGGAAACACAAAATGGTGCTCAAGCGCTTTCGTCTAATGACATCCTCAGGAACACTGAAGTACATAAAAGGGTAACAGCCTATATATAGGTTACAGAAAGAAAAAAAAAGAAAAATAAATAACATACATACACACACACACACACACATATATATATATATACATATCTATATATACATATACATACACACACACTATATATATATATATATATATATATATATATATATATGCAATAAACAGAGAAGTAAAAATAAAATTAAAAATTAAAAATTAAAGGATTATCCGTGAGGCGTACAGATTTGTAAGGAATAATATCGATTTTTAGCACAAGATCAAATGGATTATAAAAATACAAATTTATATTGGAATACTGCCCGGGTTTTAACACTGCCTATGGTCAGGTTTCGATATATATAAAATAAAATGCAAATTAAAAGTTAATAAAGTAGCAGACAAGTTTACCAAAGATTTAGTGTTCTACTACCTTTCTTATCTAAATCTGTTTGGAAGGAATTCAAAATAACAGGATCGAGTTGAAAAAGACCTTTGCTTATGTTGAAGTTA